>CM061350.1:53870000-54000000 GCA_030867105.1 Liasis olivaceus
CTGTTACCTTAAGAACATTTTTGCCAGAATAATGCCAGTGCCTCTTTCCCATCAAAGCCAAAGTACCTAATTGCCATGCCTATTCAAACCACTTTGGCACCTGAGCCAGAAAAATCCTATAAGCATCTTTCCTCCTCCCTGTCAGGAAAAATGGAATAACCATCAATTAATAAATAATCATTTAATGTCATAACATGGAGCACCTCAAATCATCTGCCTGAGAGGTCAGCCTCCGTTTGTGTAGCTGGAGGCCCTGCTTCTTGCCATATTGTCAGAGAAAAGAAGGAGATGCAAGTGGAGTTTGGTGCCACTGCTTGATCTATATTGTTGCTAAATCCTATGCCCTGCTGCCATTTCACAGAAGAGCAGTGAGCTATTGTTGTGTTAATTAATCTGTTATGTCTGGTCTCACTTCACAGATTTGCTAGAATGATTCTTAGCACTGGCAGAAGTGGCAGGATTTGAGAAATGTGATCTGCTTACCATCAACTGCAGGAGCTTGGTTGCACATCGGTCCAATTGCTGAGGCACAGATTTTTGAAGGGCGGGGGGGGGGGGGAGGCTATTAAAGCATAGAGTGCAATTCTATTTCTTAAGTGGTAAACTGGAAAGCATTTGAAAAGAGGTAACAATATACTTACCAAAGTCTGGGTGTTTGACTCATGCTACGCTCCCTTTATTTAGGAATTAGAGTGTTGCTTCCAAACACTTGGCAAGCTGATAAAACAGTATGAATGGTACTTTGTCACTTTTGTCTTCATACACACACACACATATGCAATTCTTTTAGAGAACTAACAAACACAAATTATAAAAATGATATAAAAGGGGAGGAGGAGGAAAAACCACATCCCTTCTTGAAGATTCAGGTTTTCTTTCTGTGGGAAAGAGACCCAGCCATTCGTTATGCTTCTGTCTACTCTTTCCCTTCCTCTTCCTTCCTTTTAATTAAACATATTCACACATGAAATAATTTGGTGTAACTTAATAAATGTTTAAGCACCGTTCTCTCCCATGTAGCTGTCTTGTAGTTTATGTCATTATGGCCTACTTTTCAAGAAGGAGAATGTCTTAATTTTGAGTGTATCAAATCTAATCCTACGGTTTATTGTGGTCAGCCCCAGTGGGTCCTGTTCTAAGGCTCTCCTTCCTTTTTGGAGGAATCGAAGCAGCCCAGCCATGCTGCTGGTGGCCTGAATCACCTCAATTTGTTCTAGCAATTGAGAGGCAGCTGCTTTGTGTGAAAGGAGCGTGGACCACTGCACAGAGCATTAAAACTGACCTCCGGCTGAACACAAGAGACTCAGCCTTTTCTACTAGGCCACTGGAGCATGTGCAAACAGGTTTTGCTGAAAGACAAAATGCTCCAGTGATTTAAAGCAAGTTTTTGACTCTCTTTTTCTAATTTTTCCCTTTTAGAGGTGAAAACAGGACAGAAGACAGGCTGGGGACAATCTTAGCAACATCTGTTGCCTTTCACTTGAGCTTTGGCTGAGGACAATATCTTTTCAAAGAGCACTGACATGCATGAGAAAAGTGGGGGGAAAAAAGGCTTCAAGAGAGGAAGGGCGAGACATGTTTCCCAACACACACAGTTGGTCCTTTTTAAGGGCTGTCTATGGCAATTCTTTTGAGGAAAGAAAAACAAGTTATTCCCTGCCCCCACCTTTCTGTCCCTTTTGGGTAAAATTGTCTCAAAGCTACTCTTTCCCTACTTACAAAGCCCAAGGGGGCTCTATAGAACTGCAGAACTGTTAAATCTCCCTTCTCTTGCTTTTCTTCTTTCAAAAAAAAAAAAAAAAAAAAAGCTTGACAGTCCCAATCTTAAACACACTTAATAAGAAGTGTGAAGAAATTTATGCTTAACATTGGCTCACAACTGTTACTTTTTAATTTTCTCATTAATTTAAGTTGGCTAATCATAGCTCAGTCACAACGGTAGTATTTTAACACTTGTACTGAGAGTTTTACGTTATTGTTTTTTCCTTCAGATAATTGTTTAGACAAGTTTCTCTCCAATGCCTCTGTGACCTGCCTAAATCCTTTCCATTTCAGCCTTTACAAACAAGAAAATTAAGTAAGTGTTAATTTTACCCAACTCTAAGAGAGAAATGATTATCTGTTCCCCCCTCCCACCCCTGCCAAACACACATTGTTTTTCATCATCGTTTTGACTCAGGCCACCCTTGACATGCCTTCATAAGAAAGACAGATGAAGCAGCTGAGAAACTAGCAGTATATTATCCTCCTTCAGGCATCTGCTGCTCAGAAAGGCACCTATTCAGTTGTTGGCCTCAGGACTGAAGAGTAAATATTATGTTATAACCAGCTATTTTTGCATCCATTCCACCATTGTAGAAATAAATTAATGAAATCTCCTCAAACGAGAACTGGTACTGGGGCAGTGTGTTTATATAGGTGAACAGCAAATATGTATACGTGTCATGCTAAAATAAAGCTTTAAATAAACAGAAAGGTGTCATTACCCACTGCAAGAATATACTGAGGTTTTAGCACATTTTAATGCCTTTTATTTTAAATGACCATCTTTACAGAACTATCATTACATAAAACATATTTTTTTTCTTTTTTCTTTTGTCTAGGATTGTCTCAAGATGTGGCCCTGGCAGTTCCTGAGTATCACCAAACTTTGTGGTCTCTTTGTCCATCAGTTTGGAAGCAATTTGAGACACCTCCAATATAAACACATGGTACCTAGTTAGAAAAGGAAATGGAATATAGGCAGAATGTATGAAATCTACCAATTGAGTCAATGACTGAAATTAAGGAAGGCATGGTATATATGGATATGAATTCAACAGAAAAGGGGGAAATGAAGGTCTCTGAACATAGGTGACACATGAAATGTTAAGATATCAATTTAGAAAGAAATGGAGAGCAGGGGTTGGAAGGAATATTTGCCTTTTCAAGTCCTTAAGAGCTTATATTAAGTATTTGAAGGGTGAAGCTTAACACTGGAGTAAAAGGTGAGATGTTTAAAAAATATACAGTCCATTCAATTTTCTTACAGATATGCCACATTCAGACTCCCAATTTCAAAGGCGACTGGAACAAAAATATCTGCTGGAATTCAAACTTTTCCAAATTTTTCATTGCATTTAGCAAAATGATATGTGAATATAGAAATGTGTATGTTGCATAAACTGAAAGATGCTTATAATAAAAAATATAATATACATATTGATGCATGCAATTTTTTTAAAAAAATATGATTTTTGTTTTGTTTTGTTTTGAAATTCATAAAACTGAGAAACTAAGGAAAACTAAATCTGACAGGTTCATCATTTGCTGAGATCAGTGTTTTGACAGTTTTTTAAAATTCCTGTACTACATAGTCATATTCTAGGAGGAAGGAAAATGAAATGAAATAAATAAAATAAAGAACCTTGAGAAGAACAGTTGCTAGCAATCAACATTAAAGTAAGATTAATGTGACACAAAGAACAAAAGAAGAAAGACTAAAGAATAGATCAGATGAATAAGCAAGGGGTTTAAAACATCATAAAAGTTACAATTTTTCAATATTTCATTGTGATTATAGATAACTGAATATATTGTTTTAAATAACTGAAAATAACTATTAAACTCTAACCAGAATATTCCTCCAGGACAGTGGAGAGCACAGTATAAATCATAAAATGAAATCGTTAGCTATGATAAATTCTGCCGGTACTACTATAAGTCTGCTATAATATTTGTAAAGAAAATATATTTTAATTGAATTCTGACCAGACTGGATTTGTGCTGAAGAGATACATGAGAATCAAATATATTTTAAATGTTATCAACAAGACAAATTAGAAAAACAAGAAAATGGCTATGACTTTTCTCAATGCACAGAATGCTTTTGACAATTTAGAATGGTCTTTCATGCTTGCAATTTTGAAAAGGATTAGTAGTGACTTTTTTTTTTTTTCACATGAATCCTGAATACAAGAGTACAAGAACAAGCCAAGACATTAGGCAGCACACAAAAGATTAAACCCAAAAACAACAGCATTATTTTCAAAATAACATCCAAAATAATAATGAAAAATAGTAATAATATAACATGTAGCTGGGGTTTAAAAATCATTCCATTTTCAATTGATAAAATAAGGACAAGGCAGATCCACCAGCCCAAACACCTGATGAAATATCCAAGTCTTTAACACCTTATGAAAGAACAATAACATTTTATACATAGCATGTATTCTTGAATGCCTCGATACAGGAGCAATTATTCAAAATACCCTATTCACTTAAAAGACAGGGGCCAATCTTGCTATATGTGTAGGGCTTTTGTTTTTATTTTAATAAAGTAAAACTTTTGAAGGGTCAGAGAGTCGTGTGTTATTTCATATGTTATGAAACCTGTCCTCTAGAAATGCTGTAGTGATGGGGCATTTTTAGGAAAAAACTTTAGAGACATAAATTAGTTTCTTTTTTTTTTTTAAATAGATCTTGGAGGTCAAAGTCATTTTCCTTGTGACGATGACTTTAGTATCAACAACACAAACACCACAAGTAATATTAGAATTCTACTTTATTGACATAAGCTCTAATAACAGAATTTTGAAAATCTGACAGAGTTTCTTTCCCTCCTTCTTATACCCAAGAAAATAAAGGTGGACCAATCTTGAGTTTCTTCCTTGCCCCTTCCTGTCTTTCTGGGTTTAGCTGATGTTTTGGTAATGGCTGCCGCATATTGTGTTCAATGCCATCTCTAAACTCTACGGTAACATGTGGTTAAGAACTTGGTATAATAAAGAACTTCATAACACCCACCTGTAATTTGTCAGAAAGTTTTGAAGTAAATTAAATTAAGCAACCAGGATATTTAACATGAAGAAATAAGGAAGAAGGGGTGTTTACATGAACACAGACAAAAATATTGATATAAAATATATGCAACTTTTTTTTTTCTTGGTTGTAAGCATTTTAACAAGATGAAAGAGACTTAACTTTTGCTAGACACATTTATAAATATTTTCTTACGTAGCATATCTTGTTCCATAGATGAAATGTTATACATTATCTACCCACTTCCACAAAATACAAGAAATGGTCCCCATGATTTGTTTGACAATGAATCAAAACTGTCACCCTAAAGATTCCCTACACAATGAACAATTCATACAGGTGAAACTCGAAAAATTAGAATATTGTGCAAATGTTCATTTATCTCAGTATGGCAACTCAAAAGGTGAAACCAATATATGAGATAGACGCATTACATGCAAAGCGAGATATGTCAAGCCTTACTTTGGTATAATTGTGATGATTATGGCATACAGCTTATGAAAACCCCAAATTCACAATCTCAGAAAATTAGAATAGTGTGAAAAGGTTCAATATTCTAGGCTCAAAGTGTCCCCCTCTAATCAGCTAATGAATCCATAACACCTGCAAAGGGTTCCTGAGCCTTTCAATGGTCTCTCAGGCTGGTTCAGTAGGAATCACAAGCATGGGAAAGACTGCTGACCTGACAGTTGTGCAGAAAACCATCATTGACACCCTCCATAAGGAGGGAAAGCCCCAAAAGGTATTTGCAAAAGAAGTTGGATGTCCCCAAAGTGCTGTATCAAAGCACATCAATAGAAGGTTATGTGGAAGGGAAAAGTGTGGTAGAAAAAGGTGCACAAGCAGCAGGGATGACCGCAGCCTGGAGAGGATTGTCAGGAAAAGGCCATTCAAAAGTGTTGGGGACTTTCACAAGGAGTGGACTGAGGCTGGAGTTAGTGCATCAAGAGCCACCACACACAGACAGATCCTGGACATGGGCTTCAAATGTCGTATTCCTCTTGTCAAGCGGCTCCTGAACAACAGATGACATCAGAAGCGTCTTACCTGGGCTACAGACAAAAAGAACTGGTCTGTTGCCCAGTGGTCCAAAGTCCTCTTTTCTGATGAGAGCAACTTTTGCATCTCATTTGGGAACCAAGGACCCAGAGTCTGGAGGAAGAATGGAGAGGCACACAATGCACGATGCTTGAAGTCCAGTGTGAAGTTTCCACAGTCTGTGTTGATTTGGGGAGCCATGTCATCTGCTGGTGTTGGTCCACTGTGCTTCATTAAGTCCAGGGTCAACGCAGCCATCTACCAGGAGATTTTGGAGCACTTCATGCTTCCTTCCGCAGACGAGCTTTATGGGGATGCTGACTTCATTTTCCAGCAGGACTTGGCACCTGCCCACACTGCCAAAAGTACCAAAACCTGGTTCAATGACCATGGGATGACTGTGCTTGATTGGCCAGCAAACTCGCCTGACCTGAACCCCATAGAGAATCTATGGGGCATTGCCAAGAGAAAGATGAGGGACATGAGACTGAACAATGCAGCGGAGCTGAAGGCCGCTATTGAAGCATCCTGGTCTTCCATAACACCTCAGCAGTGCCACAGGCTGATGCATCCATGCCATGCTGCATTGCAGCAGTCATTGCTGCAAAAGGAGCCCAAACCAAGTACTGAGTACATATGCATGCTTATACTTTGCAGAGGTCCGATATTGTTCTATTTCCAATCCTTGTGTTATTGATGTCATGTAATATTCTAATTTTCTGAGATTGTGAATTTGGGGTTTTCATAAGCTGTACGCCATAATCATCACAATTGTACCAAAGTAAAGCTTGACATATCTCGCTTTGCATGTAATGCGTCTATCTCATATATTGGTTTCACCTTTTGAGTTGCCATACTGACATAAATGAACATTTGCACGATATTCTAATTTTTCGAGTTTCACCTGTATTTTGTCTTCACAAGATGAGGGACTTTTTAATAAGCTGGAATAGTTTGATCTCTTTTCTATGGTGAAACTTTTATATCTCACTATGCAGCATTTTAATGCCTCATACAATGTTCAGATACACATAATCATTTTACTTCCTCCATTGGCCTTTGCTATTTTCTAATATTTTTGAAAACTTGAAAAATGAGTTCCTGCTTATTGTCAAGTGAAATGAGATCATAATGATATGATACAAATGAAGAATGCACAACCATTTTGTAGGTGAAGACTCCTTTTGGCTTTGAGTAATAAGCTGTGGGCTGTATTCCAGATAATAAGTAATGGGAGTAGAAAATGTTTGGGGACAGGAAAAATACTCAATTTCGTATGTTTATATCCCATGTATCTAATAATCTTCCTCATCTGTCACATTAAAAATTAGTAGAAAGTAGAGTGTTGTGGTCCAGACATTTCTGGCTTGTACTCCTGGTATAAAAAATTTAAGAATTACAGATATTTTCCAGGTCTGTGAGAAGCAACCCAGATTTGCTTCCATGATTGATTCAGACTATGGTGGCAACCTGAGCTGCTTTGCCAAAGCAGAGAAGCCACCTGATTTGCTGTCAGCCTTTTGAGGTCAAGAAACAGGCAAAGCAGGGATTCCACGAATGGTCTTTATTGTAGTAGAGTACAGTAACAGAATCCTGAACATTCCCCCCTTCACACTCCACAATAGTCTTTCCCAACCTCATCTTATACTAAACCAAATCAAGGTGAAGTTATTTGAAGTTTCTTTCTCATGCTTTCCTCTTCCTTGGGACTAAGTTATCTTTTCTCAACATTTCCTTGTAATGTCTCACTCATTCCTTCCCTATTCCCAAAGTGAGATCCACATTCCTTCACATTTGTCTCATCTTGTTTGAGCAATTTGGCTAGTGTTTAATATTTTTGGGGCAATGCTTCAGAAAAAGACTCTTCTCTGTCTACTCTCACATGAAATGTTTCCAGGCTGAATGGCTTCAAAATTATCCACAGTTGCCACCAAAGCCACCGAGCCTGGAAGACCTTCACTGCACACTGCAGAGACCCAGGACTGATTTTCTTCAGTGCCACCCAGCCTGGAAGCATGTCAGCTAGCATTATGGGAGAAACCTCCTCACAGTCTTCTTCATCAACACTTCTAGAAGGTCTTTTGGTGCTTTCATGCTCTTTAACTCTGTCTACCACTCATCAGCTTCAAGTGATTGAGATGGCCAAGAAGCTTTCCATTGGTTTCTTATTCCTTGGCAGCAAACGGAGAAGGCAATTGCACAAAAAGACATGCATTTTCAAACTGCTGGACTCTCAATCATTTATTAACTGGCAAGTAACTGGGAGTGCTGAATTGTGCCAAAGGTGTTTGTTCACAATGCTGGGCTCTCTTAACCTCCCCAAAGGTTTTGGTGAACATTTTGGAGAAGGCTCCAGGCTAGCAAGGCCTAGTGAGAATCACTGATTCACTGGTGAGAATCAGGCAGCATGCTTTTGAAATAGCCATAAATTCCTGTGAGGAGGTGGGCCCTGGGTCAACAGGAAGAGAAGAAGTAGGTGGCAAAATTCTTGGCTAATAAGTGAGGGAAGAGATGTATTGGTGTTGCCTCCCCTGCTTTTAGCCTCCTGCCACCTGCTAAGCAAAGCTGGCTTACTGCCAGTGAAAGCATTCTGGAAAATGATTCCCTGAAGCCCAAACTGGAGTGGCACCTAATATATAAGACCCTTCAGCCAGCACTGTCCTGTATGAGAGGGCTAAGAGAGGCTGTAAAGCAGGGTTTCTCAACCTTGACAACTTTAAGACGTGTGGACTTCAACTTCCAGAAATCTCCAGCTAGCATGTGCTGGCCAGGGAATTCTGGGAGTTGAAGTCCACACATCTTAAAGTTGCCAAGGTTGAGAAACCCTGCTCTAAAGCAAATGGAAACAAAGCAACATGATCACTTTGCTTTAGATTTAGAACCAAGGGAATGGCTATTGTTTTGTGAAATGAAGCATTCCTTCAAAACTTTCCACAGTCTTAATATTTTTACCATCAATATGTTTGGCAATCTACTTTAACTGGATACAGTTAAATGTTGTATGAAAAATGCCAACTGGTGTGAATTCTAGTTTAGCTACCAGAATAATCTAATCTACTTTGGAAGTCAAATAAAATATAATTTGCATGCTTTATTTTATTTCAGTATATTATTCCTAAACATTTATTTGTATCTGCTAAATTCTTCAGTCCCAATTTGTGAGTACAGAACACATTTAGCTTCTTCGTTCACTTCAGTTTCAGGACAGTTATGAATGCACAAATAGGTTGAGCTAAGAACATTATAATAAATATATGTCCCTATTAATAAAAGAATGATCGTATGTTATTGTTCTATTTTAACTAGCTGAATGTCTATTTAATTCAGGAATAAATGAATTAAGAAATGGGTCTTGAAACAATATAGGGCATTCTGAATATAATAATCTCTAAATGGCAACTGTCTGGATTTTTTTACTAGAGAGATTTTCTTTTTTAATTCTTTTTTCACAGGTGTTTTCTGATCCTTTGAGAATTTGGAATGAAGAACATAAGTGTAGACTAAAGAGAATCAGAGTGTTTGATTTATAGGTACATCAGCATGGAAATGGAAATAGATTGCATTCTCACTTCTCAGACTCAAGGTCATATATTCATGGCACACACATGGAGTATGGCTTCCACAAAATACTATAGGAGGCATATGGGAATATATCTCTGTGTGTGTGTGTGTGGGGGGGGGGTACTTATACTCTGTGGAAGCCTATGCAGAAAATAATGCAAACCATCCTTCTGATGGTATATTAAATGATAGATTCCATCTGGTAAATGAAAGGCAAACTATTCCAGCAAACCATAGTTGAGTTGTGCTGAGGACTGTAATACTTGGTATTACCCCATCATGTTTGAAGTTGTCATACAAGACATCTTTATTATTTGTAATTATACTTAACTCAATTAACTCTTAAAAGTCTGCATAGGGATATATCAACATATTATACTTCATATGCCCCTAAAGCATTTCTGTCTGATCCTCGTAGCCCCTTCAAATAATTAATAGGATAAGGCATCCTGGCTCTAATTGGTAGGCATGGGTGTCTTCCTAAACTATATCTGATGGCAGTGGCTAAGAATGCCCTTTATCAGCTGAAGCTAGTGCCACAGCTGAAACACTTCCAGAACTTGACAGGCCTTGCTTGAGTTATACCCTGTCCAAGAAAGAGATAGACAGATGCTGAATAAATTCAGTGTAAGTGTGGCTGCCTCTGAAAACATTTAAACCTTCAGCTAACACTCAGTACAGAGGCCTGGATGCTGTTAGCTTGCATCATATTGCATCCATCTTTTATCATTGGCACTGGTTGTTTATCTCCAAGCTCATTTCAAAGTACTGTTATTGCATTTGCACTCAGACTGTTTAAATGACAACCTGCATATCATGAGAAAAATGATCAGACATGGGACACAGGGCCTTTTCAGCGGTGGCCTTTACATACCAAGTGCTGTCTATAAGAAGTTACAATACTTCTCCTTCCTGCTCTCCTTTAGGCTGGCATTATTATTATCTCCATTTGCTTTACGTAAGAAATATAGTTAATGTATTCGTTGCTGCATGTTTACTTTTAACTCCTGTAATCATTTCAGAACTTATGATGGCATTTTGAACAAAAACGGTATGTATTGTTCTTCTTCTTGTAACTTTTAAAAAGTTAATATTCATGTTTACTTTGAAAGCATTTTATTGTATTTTTATACTGCTTCAAAATAAGAGAGAGGGAGAGGGAGAGGGAGAAGTATCCTGGATATCTTTGGAACAAATAAAATAAATATGTGTGTCATGAACTTTAATTAAACTAGGAACTGAGATGAGAATATACCAGGTAGAGGACCATAGTAACAGAGAAAAAACCTTCATAGGTTTCTTGGGTTTTGCCCTTCATTACTATTGATAATTTTCCACAGCAAAGTGAGGACTTTCTAAATGCAGGTGTTGGGGAAGCAGCTAAACTTGGCAGAGAAATTTATTTTTTTGGCAATGATCAATTTCACAAAACAAAATTATATATGGCTGGTGTGGGTCTTCCGGGCTGTGTGGCCGTGTTCTGGAAGTTTTGTTTCCTAACGTTCGCCAGCATCTGTGACTGGCATCTTCAGAGGGCAGGAGCACAGACAGGAGCAGTTCTCTCTGTGCCCAGCTCCTGTCTGTGCTCCTGCCCTCTGAAGATGCCGGTCACAGATGCTGGCGAAACGTTAGGAAACAAAACTTCCAGAACACGGCCACACAGCCCAGAAGACCCACACCAGCCATCGTATTCTGGCCGTGAAAGCCTTCGACAATACATCAAAATTATATATATTTAGAATAACAGAACTGCTGCAATGCTGTATATCAAGTTGCTTTTAGAGGCAATTTGGGAATTTCTGGTGATAGAGAGTGAAAACTGTCAAAATGTTTGTGAGGGCCAAGAATTCAGAACATGTTGCACCAAGACTGTACTAGGCATAGTTGTTGCTTACTCATTTCTTGGCTCACTTTTAAAGTGCTAATTTTGAACCAGGGAAAGACAGTCTGAGGCACTAGGACTATATGTGGCCCTGAGCCTATTTCCAAAAATCCTTCTGTAGCCTTTTTTTTTTCAAAACACAGAAACCAGTCCTGATTTTGAGAGCTGATTTCCCCAAAGAATGTGGTCAATAAATAAAAAATATCCTTTTCCAGCTCCTACAGGATTCACTCTCATCAACTTACTGTTCTAAGGGATGATTTCCTGTCTTTCTGGGAATCCAATAAGGAAAAGCATTCCACCTGTAGCCGAGGACTTCTCATCACTTTAGCTATATCATTAGGAAACAGTGTACAGATATCCGAACAGTAACAGTACAGTACAGTAACATAGATTTGGGGTAATATTAAGCAATCCTAAGCTACTAATCTCAGCAGGGATGAATCCTCCAGTGTCCTACATGTAGACTTTGCTCCAGACTAAAGACTTTCTCCTCACACTGAGCTTGAATGACCTCTTTAATGGCACACTATACTCTAAAAGCACAGTATATACTTCAACAATCCAACTCTCCCTTGTCCCTTGGCATATACATCTCCTGTAACTGTCTAGGTATAGAGTCTCATGTAGCAGTTTTCCTCACTCTCCCTCTCTTCTTGGATCCTTCATTCTGGACTCCAAGCTGCTTCTCTCAGCTTTTGCTAACGTTCCTCCAAATTACAATTCTCCTCCAGCAAAATCTACTGAGTGATTACCTCACAGGTCAAACTTCCAGTTCCTTGCAGGCTACATTGAACAAGCTGCCAATTATTGTTCTATAATTGTTTGTGCAAAACGTCATGCCTTCTCTTCTTTATCTCTTCTCATAAGTAGTTTGTAGTTTGGGAAGTTAGGGAGGACTTCACCACCCTGCTAGTTCCAAATACCTTTCCTTTCTTCTTCCCTCTTTCTCTCTTCTCACTTTCCGAACCCACTATGGAGCCTATATATGTCTCTGAGCTAGCTGCTCCCTCCCTAAAACTAACTTCTTTTTCTGTCATTCTACCCCCCTCTCATTACATGACCTTTAGGGGCTCTATAAAGTATAACTGGAAGCCAGAGGGTCTCAAAATAGGGCAATTCAGCTCTTATTTCCTGCATCCCACAATGTAGCTTATTTCCTGCATCCCACAAATTTAACCTCTCCTGGCCTAATTTTACTGCAATTCTCTGGCAATAATTGATTATTCCTTCCTTGCCTGGCTGCCAGCTCAGTGTGCCAGAGAGTCAGGGGAGCAGGAGATGTTAAAAACAGCTGACATTTATCAGCACTGCTATCATAAAGGAGGCATTACAGTATCAATAAAAGACTAATGAACTTATATCCAAGATCCAATCAGGTATTTTTACTGCCACCATCCACAGTCTCCTGCCTGAGCTTGGCACAATCTTGTTCTTTCTGTGACCAGCATCATGGAAGAGATCTAAGAAGCATCTCAAAATCATTCTGCAAAATATGCTAACTTTTCAAAATGGAGATGTGGAGAAGGAAAAACAGGGTCTATAGACTGAAAATATGACTCAACTTTCAAGAGTGAAAAGCAAAAGCATTACAACAAAGATGCAGACCTGAAAAATAAGGTTAAGAGAACATGATACACACACACATCACCATTTTCATTTTTAAATAGGGAAAATTGCTTTATTCTTGAGATATTCTGTTATCAGTGTTGCCAGAGTTCACAATGTGCTTTGAATTAAAGAACTACATTTAATTAGAAAGCCACATAACAGCTTTTCCCTTTGAAAGTATGCAAGAGCTTTGAAGAAAAAGCTAGTTTGTCTAAAAGACAAATCAAAAGACTAGGTTTATTCCAATTAGATTTCCATGGTTGTGATCCATGGTTGTAGGAACAGGATATGTTAAAACAAAAAAATCTGAAAAATGTGATCTCTATACAGACTTTGCTAGTGCCATTGTTTGACATTTATATTGTAGGAAAAACAGTTCTTGTATTGTTCTTAGTACATACCAATAAAAATACATACTAAAATACCTAGGATAGCAAGGATCTGTCTAACTGATGTTGTTCTTCCCACCACCTTTCCAGGAACAAAGGAAAAACAAGTAAGAAAAATATCAAAATGACTTTCAATTAATGTCAAAGGTAATTGATGTATTTTTTAGACGCTGTAAAATACTGCGCTTTCCAGACTCCAAAGCAAATTGATTGAAGCTGCTATATTTTGTATTTCCTTGTCCATACTACACATTGCTTATACCAATTTAGCAGGATAACTGCTGTCATTAGATGGTTAACCTTGACATAAAATAAGAGATGGTAAGAGATACTGAGTGCATTCCACTGCAATACCCCAAATTTATTCAAAGTATGGTACCATACAGTAATATCAAAGTGCTTCAGCATCAAAGTGTTTCCAATAACTTTCAAAGGTACCTTGCATCTTTCTAATGTTATAAGCTAACCTCTTATACCTTAGGCCTATGTCCCCTCCCCACCTTTCTTCCTTCATGAACAGAAATAACAGATAGGGACCCAGGTGTTCTCTAATTCAACTTCTGGTGCTTCATAGCTTCAGCAGATGTTCCATCTTGCAGTCTCAGGCTATTTTTCTGTGACCTGAAATATGGATCCAGTGGAGACTCTTCATATAATTATTGGTACAATAAGTATGACAGAAATTATGGTTGAGTGAGAAGCTGTGGGAGGAGAGGTTAGCCTTGTTAGGAGATTCCATTTGCACTCTATTTCGCATAGCTATTCTAATGTGAGCTGTAACTCATAACTGAAAGTGTGTTACACTAATTTAAGTCATATGGACATACTTCCCAATACAGAGTAAGTATTTTGGATTGAAGGTATATATCACTTTACAGCAGCAAGCCTCTCTCCACTAAATGAAGAAGACCTAGAGCAAACCTTGCATAAATCCACTTGCTATCAATCCAAGCCAGGGAAAATCTTGGCAAGCTAAAATGTTCAGGGAAGGAGATTGCATTGCAAGAGTTGAATCAGGCTGTCAGAATTAGGAGTGAAAATTATTTTATACTTCTGAATGGCACCAGCAAGAGTTTCTTAACTTCCCTTTCCCTTTCTGGGAACATTGTAGATCTGACTGACAGATTGAAGTAGCATTGGCTGCACTGTCAACTCAGTCTTGTTTTAATTCTCTCCCTCTGCATGTGCAAAGTTACTTCCCATCATAGTCTTTCTGCATACTTTCTTCTGCCCTATTCTCCTCCTTCTCTTGCACCTCAGCCTCCCCACACATGATATTCCAAATGCCTCCTGTCAACATGACCCTCCCACTTCATTCTAATTAGTTTTTTTGAAGAATATGAAGTTTTGCTTATTAAGTTAAACAATGTATGCTTCTTTTTCTCTTTAGCTTTACATCTGCAATCAACCTCTATCCCTCAGTCCCACTTGCAACTAGCTTCTCTCACATGTTCATCCTATCCATTCTAGAAATAAGAAATGCTTAATAAGGTAAGGGATACATAGAACAAACAAAAATCCTGGGGTGCAAAGGGAGCTGCTGCACTGAAGGGAGAGAAGGGTTAAGAGAGAAAAATGTTTTTCCTAGCTTTTCTTATCCTGATTCTGAAAATGTAATTGTTTTTCTGTGTTTGTTAGGACAGTGGAAAACCTACTGGGGACTCAAGATTTTAGGGAATAATGCTGCATGCATTATTCTCCTAAATCTAGTGTGATGGACATATTGCAGCACACTGAGTAGAAAGTTGCACTTTGCATATTTTCAGAGATACTTTTATTACATTTATATTGATTCATAAAAATATCACCGAGAGAATATGCAGTAATATGAATGCTGCTGAAAGAAGTATGTCCCACTATGGCCAATTAAGCTTTGTTCCTAGTAAATGTGGATAGACCTGTGTTCTTAATTGATTCTTTTTTCTTAGAAGATGGCATTTACCTCTGAGTAACTAATGATTCTGGCTGAAGTGTTAGCTTCGCAATAGTCTGAGGTCAGCAGCTTGTATTTTGATCATTTTCAAGGGGCCTTATTGGGATCTCCTGCTGCCTGAAGTGAGGCAGATGGTTCCTGAGAAAAAGGACAGGGCCTTGCTTGTGGAATGCTCTCTCTGGGAAGCATCCCCTGACCTACAGCTTCCTTTACTTTCCTAGGCTTTTAATCTAGGTTCTTTAAAAAAAAAAGAAAAATTCTAGCACTCTTTCATCTTATTGTTAAGCCTCAGATCTTCCATGACCAGAGCAGCAGATCTGGGGTCACCACCTCAGCTTTAGAATGTCTCCTAATCCTTACTCCATTCTTACAAGAGGGAGGGTCAGCATGAAATTGGATGGGGGGGAAGGTTCACTTACAGTACTTTCTTTGAAACCGAAAGTACTGTAGAACTAGGGCAGAGTGAGGAGACTGAAAGGGCGAGCCTATAAAGAAAATAACTTCTGATTAGGGTATGATTTTCTTTTCCTGCCCAGGGAGTCCAATTGATCACTGCTTCTATGACAAGCTATGTGTCAATTATGCACACTTCTCATCCCCAGCTTCAATTTTAATGCGCTTTTAAATGCAAATCCCTTTCCAGGAGCTAGATTAGCTACCATCTCTGCCTCCCCGCCCCCCTTGAAGAAAACTCTTCCTAGCTTTCCTTTGATGCCATCTAAATTTGTCCTTCTTGAAGGTTACGGGTGGCTATAAGGGGCCAAAATGAGGGGGGGGGAATAGAAAAGAGGACAGAAAAAATAAATCGTCGTTGGTTGCAAAGGAATCACCCTGCAGGAGCGTTTTTGATATGCGGGGGGGGGGGAGGAGAGGAGGGACCAGGCCTCAAAAAAGATTCAACTTTTTTTGGGGTCTCTTGAGAGATCTATGTGCAGTTCCTGCCGGCATCCCGAGATACGGCTAAAAGAAACTCCCGCCTGACCTAGAGAGTCACTGTCACAGGGCGAATGTCCTGGATCACCTGGACCTAGAAGGATCCGCCTCGATAAAAGCAGGTTATTAGGTAGGTTCCCTAATTGCTGACGCCGGGCGATTTCTGCTCGCCTTCGGCGCGTAGCGGGGAAAGATTGTGCTGACTGCGAAGCCAGGAGAAGGGGGCGGGGGCGTGTGGAGGAGGCATGCTACACTGTGGGCTTTCCGAAACTCGGGACGGGCTCGATCTTCGTGAGACTAAGGCTTCCTGATCTATAATAAATCCGTTTTTCCTACCCATCCCACCGCAGGGGAGGACCGGGCGTCCCTCTCCGCGCTCATTTTTTCCCTGACCAGCGACGCGGAGCTGCTTCACCCAAGAAGCGCAGTCAGCTTGCCTCTTCTCCGAAGCGAGGAAGGAAAGACGCGCGGGCTGAGGAGCCACCGCCGCTGCGCTCAACCGGGGACAGCCCATTGGGCGAGGAGGGGTGGGGATCGCACGGCAGGAGCAGCGCCCCTCGCCTCTCACTGGTTCTCGCGGCCTCTCGGCGCGCTCTGATTGGACAGAAGGGAACCCCCCTGTGTCGGAGTCTGCTCAAGCTAAGGGGTTTGCCTAAGCCAGCAAGTTCTATAGCGGAGCGGGGGCACATGGTCGAGAACCAGCAGCAAGGACTTCGCCGCTGCAACCCCGGCCATTTGGATTAACGGTTCCGCGCGGCGGCGGCGGATGAGCGGCGAGAGGGAAACCCAAAGAAAACGACCCGGGTAAGGCTGCCTCGAGAACAATCGCAGTTGCTCAGCCCTCCTCGCACTCCCGCTTTTCTAGTCTTAGGGCAAAGACAGGTGACGGGCTGCAGGAAGACTCACGGGCGGGCGTCTTGCATCCCGAAGTTTCATTTCCATCGCGTGGCTCTTCCAGTGCTCCGTAGCAAAGATCTTGCCGATGCCAGTAGCTTTTCCGGAGAGAAGGTGAGATCTGGCGTGCAGTATCCTGAAAAAGCCTTCAGGGGTAGCAGATCGATCCTCTTCCCTCTCGCGCCCTGATCTGCCATGCCGTAAGGAGGTAGCTGGGCGCAATCAGAGTTCTGCTCTTAAATGACCCCTAAAAAAGAAAGCCGCCGGAAAATTTCTCCGGCGGCGCGGTAAATCACGTAGGCAGCTGGGACGAAGTCAGCCGCCCTTGTAAAAGGAAGCGACCGCCAATCCGCTACCAAAAGCTTGAAAGAAATGAATAACCACATACTCAATTCATCCACTCTCAATTTGCGGGAGAACTCAAGTGCCGCCAGCTTGTGCTAGTGCTGATATGTGGCGCTGATGCCGTCGGCTGAAAAGCTAGTGATGCAGGAAAATCGCCGCCGCTGCCTCTCTCTGTTGGATGCTTCCCAGTTTTGCAAGCGAGACGCGGGCATGCTTTAAAATTAGCATTCACTTTGTAAGGTTGACTTTGCGGGTTGAGGGTTTCCTGCTGAGCTGCTTCATGAATATATTTGTGTGGGTGCCCTAGATAGAAAGAATTGGCTTTTGGCGTCGTTGGACGGAATATTCAGATGTCAAGTTAGGTCAATAAAATAAAATTTTAAAAAATCTAATATTCACGTCTTACTTTTGTGATCCAGAGGAGTTCTGATTACCTTAAATTGCTTTAAAAAAACAAAAAATAGGGATACAGTTATGAAAAAGGGAGATTGTGACCAGTGGAGTTTTCTGATTGTGCAAACTGGATGATTCTCTTTTTTGTCATTATCAAGAAGCCCTGTTTGATAATGTCTGGAGTCAAAGCAGACTTGAAATGGCATGTTTGGCATTATGGTTTCCTCTGAAAAGTCTTATTGGTGTATCTCTTTTACCCCCTCCCTCACAAAGTAAAGTGGGTGATCTTAACCCTTTGTTTGTTAAAATAGAAATGCATTGCCAGGAACCCAATATTGTCAATCACCGGCATCGCCTGGCAATGATGGGAAAAAAAAAACAACCTATTGTAGGCTGATGAGTTTTTCCCTAGTGACCAATTTTGGTCAAAGTTGTTTTGAAGTTAATCCTAAAGCCTTTTCCAAATGCCTTTTAGTAAAAAGGTGAATAGTTATTTGTAATTTTGGGGGCAAACTTGACTTTTTTTTGAAAACTGGAATGAGTGTCATATGAATTATTCTAAGAAATACATTATAAAAGCACAACAGATAAAAGATTAGCAAGAATGGAACATCATTATATTGTCAGTGTGTTAGAAAACATCAAGGTCATAGAGTTTAGCAATACTGTGACAGTGGGTCTCATTAAAAGTACATACTTATGTTTACCTTTGAAATCTGTGTTTAAAAATGGATTCAGGCTTCTGTAAAATATAGCTTCTAAGGCATCCTAAGGTGTGGGTTCAGCTGTAACAAAGAATCAATTGACAAAGAATCAACTAATCAACAGAAATAGGACTGAGAGATTGTTTGATGGGTGGGCGAGATTCAATAAAACAATGTTCTGCTGATTTAGGTCTCCTATTCCTAAAGCATAACTACTTGGATATTAGACTAGTAAGCAGAACATAGCAATAATAATCTACTATCCAAATCAATAAGGCTCTTCAAATGTAAATGTCAAAAGTTTATAGCTTTTTTTAGAACTACATCTGGAAGGATTGAGCTGATGAATCTGAAGGGAGAGAAAACTTCCCCTATTCTAAAGTTGTTTTTTTTTTTGATGGGAAGTTGCTAAAGTCTTACCATAAGACAAGAGTATCTGTGCAAAGTAGAATAATATAACTAATAAAATATCTTGGTAGGTTGGAAGGATGGTATTAAGATGACTTTCACAACTTTCCTTCTATATATTTGCAAGATGATGCTTCTCTAATATGTGAAAGAGAAATTGCAGAACATCTGTAGAATTGCACTTCATCATGCCAATTGTTTTTGTTCAAGATACATAACCTTTACTTATCATCCATGTATTGTGCCTCAGAACAGCATCCTAGATCTTTAGTTACATACATACGCTTAATGTTTAGAAAAGTCAGCTTCTAAAAGCTTTTCTTGTTTGCCCTTCATATAGAAACATATTTGATTCATCCTGTTCCCTTTCACCGAAAGAGGTGGTTTGGTTGTTTTAGTTTCCAAAGTCCTTTAAATGCAATTGGCTTATATAAGTTGCTTCTTTTCAACTTCTAAGGGAACTGGAATAGGATTTGAATAGCTAAGAGTAGTTTAGATAGCACAGCCTGGGACAAACTGAGACTTTAATTTGCATCCCATTGGCTATTTCACCACCAAATATTTCAGTGGCATTTTTAAGAAGCTAAGGCACAGTTTGTTCATGAATATTTCCATGCCAGCTCCATTGTCCTGCTTTTTCATGGAAGTAAGGCATCAGATAAACCTGCTTGGAGGGGGTACATAGTAAAGACAGATGATGCTTACCTCAGCCTCTGCCACAGCTGTACATGCAGCTATAAGCAGCAGTGCATGAGTGCCTCCTCTGGGGATATAATGGCTCTGCAGGGAACTGCCACAAAGTCATCTTTTTTGCCATGAAAATTATGGATAAAGGCAGAAAGACTGCTAGAATCTGAATGCCTACAGGATAGATCAGTGTAGTAGACTGCATCTTTTCCCCTATTTGCATATGGACATCAGGGTGATCCTTGTATCTTCAGTACAAATGTGCTAGAAGAACTAAGAGTTGGTGTATATGATCGCTAGGGCAGGCAAGGGAAGCTGCCCTTTCCTAGGACAAAACATTCATCTCTACATATTTGAAATAAGAAATGCAGGGATCAGAAAAGTTCGGTGGATGGCATGTCTTTCATTAATATGAAAGGCTTCCTCAGACTACTGTTAGCAAATGGTGTGGATTTTCTAGCTCCGTTTTCCAAATCAAAGCACACTTTTACCAAAGCGATTCATACTGTTACAACTCAGCATTATTTCTTGAGCTTCATGTAATGAATTACAGTTGCTTTCCTGCTTTCCCACTTGTAGAAAGCTGTTCTGTTCTCAAATGTGTGCCTATTGCTTTTGTGTAAACTTGTAGAGCCCTTTCATTTGAGCCCAGAGAACCTGGAGTTAGAACAGGATAGTAAGACAATATGCTGGGACAGTGTGCACTCATTTAGATTCCATAAAATATACAATACATGTGCTAGTGTGTGACATTTAATCATTTTTAATAACAGGAGCAAGTGTTTGGTATTTAGTACATTTATCTAGAAGAAGTTGTTGAATGACCTAAAATATGCAGCTTGAGTTTCAAAGACCTATCTTCCTGAAGGAGTCTTTCCACACCTTTTCCAATAAACTGAACTCTGGGTAAGTGCTTGTAACGTAAATCTGTAAGCTTTCTGTAAGTTTCTGTAAGTTAATTATAATTATAATGCATACTGTAATTATCTGGATTTTCTCCTCAAATAGTAACTGTTCACAGAAAAAATATAGCATTGATCATGAATTAAAAAAAAAAAAAAATCCCAGGACCAGAGTTGTACTATTTAAAAACCCACAGAAGGTGGACCAAAAGTTGACACAGTTTTGTCACAGTTCACAGGGGAAGTGTGAAACCAAATGACCAATTGTAAAGCTATAATTACATCTGATCGCTTATCATGGGGCAAACTTACTGCTTCCACAGTATTTCAGGGGTGATTGTTCAGATGCCAGGGATATTAACATTAGAATTATTGCAACACATTGGGAGTTGCTTCATTGACAGAGTGCAGAGTAGTGTGAAAATGAAGGACTTACTCCTGCTGACCTTGATAGAGCATGATTTTCAAGACTTTGTCTGTCTGCCTGTAAAGGATGTTTCAAGGGATAGGAAGAATCAGGGTCAACAATTGATCAACTCCATCATACTGAATTGTTTGGAGGAATAAAAAAGAGAAAACCAAAGCAAATCATGGAGAATTTTAAAAAGCTGTACGTGTTGGCAAATAAGGACATTGTAGAATCTAGGCTGGGAAAACTGTTAAGTTGCCTTGAGAAGAAAGTTGTCCTAAGTTACTTTTTTACAACTGTAGTGCATTGGAGAGTGAGTAGTTATGAGGACAGAGACAAAGAAAGATATTGATCAAGCAGAGGCCTATACAAAATGAAAGCTAGATAGCTGTGGTACAAAAGTCTATAGATGAGTTTAAAAAGAGAATAGTGGAATAAAAAAGCAATACTTCTAAAAAGCAGCAAAGGATATCTTATTATAATTATAACTGCTATTTATGTCATGGAAAGAGTTTCATTCAATGATTCAGGGCCTCAAAGTCACCTACCTTACATTACAATTAACTTGCTACTGCTAATAAAAAGGTAGACCCTTCTTTGAGTTAAACTGAGCTCTTGGGGACTCCATGGACACATTTTTGTGTCAGGAATATGGATTGGGGGTATTTTTTTCAGGTTCCCTGTCTAGTCTAAGTCTTAGGACTTCCTGTTATTGTCCATTCAGCTAACCAGGTATGATTTCACTTAGCTTTCTGAGATCAGCCAAGTTTGGTTACATGCTGCTGGCTGTTTGGACAATACTGATGATAATTATCATCAGATGCAATAATTAGTATTTTTAAAAGATGAATAAAATCTTAGCTATATGTGGCAGCATACAGTTTACTGATTAAATGCCATCAAGTCAGTTTTGACTCTTAGCAGCCACTTAGTTACACCTTCATTATGATTGTTCATGTAGTAATTAACCTTTTAGTCATTCATTCTTATATACATGTTCAGATCTATTTATATGAAATACGTCTCTTTTTCAGCAGAACATACTTCCAAATATGTATAAATTAAGTCAAGTACCTGAATTTGGAGATTAAGGTTGCAACCTCAAAAACTTGTACCTAAGTTTTAAGTTGGCTAGATTTATTCCCAAATAAGTGTGCTTGGGGTTAAGTAGATGAATGTTTGTTAAGAATATTTTGCCATTATAGCTTAAAATAAAGTGGTATTTTCCAATGGGACTTAAAAATATTTTTACAAATCAAATTAATCTTATACTTTTATAGATATCTTAATACGTAATGTTTAAACAAAATTAGACAATTTTATGGTGGACGCTTAATCACTTTATACAGTTATTTCTTTCTATTTTTTTAATATCCTCTTATATGTATTAGAGGACCACCGTACCCTCCTTCAGTTCAAACAAAGAACAAACTCATAAAAAGATTCCAAGCAGTGGATTTATGCTTCTATGTATTCTAATACCTAAACTACTGAACTAAAATGCTTCACTGTTTCACAGTACAAGGAATGTAGTGATTTCAAATGGAAGAGTTAAGAAAGAGTTAAAAATCATTTTGTTGATTATTTTTTTTTAATAGACCTAGAGGGAGGTTTTTTTAAAAAACCTTTGTGAACTGTTTGATCTTTGGTTATAATTAGATGTTTAGCATATGCATTAATTGTGACTGCAAAATATTTTTCCTCTAGTTTTTTGCTCAAGCATTTATTGTTTATTCTAAAGACATTCAAGGTTGAGACAAGTACTTTTTAAAACAAAAACTTTAAGTTTTTGTTTTAACTTCACCTAGTACTTTCTTCCTTGAAGCAGAGCTGACACAAATGACACCTAAATCGTAGGAGGGAAGGTACAATCTCTTTATTGCTTTTGGTGGCATTAGTATCTGTTGCTCAAGCTGACAAACATAAGGCTAAATGTATGCCTTGGCAGTTGAAAGGCCTTTCTGTAACTTAAAAGCCATGATGATATTTAATGACTTTGTACAGTCAGTGATCCTGAAAGGATAGTTGTTCCAACATATACACACAAAGCCCAGTAATGTGTACGTGTGTGTTTACTGCTCTAAGACATACATCTATAAGAAACACAATCAAGCATATTTAATAAACAATTGGCTGTTTCTCCAGAATGCAAGTGTATTACAGAGACTGCTTTCTCATTTTTTAACAAACTGAGTACATTGTAATGTTAAACAAACTGGAAAGGCAACAAAATAAAAGTAAAGAATTTCCACAGATAAAATAACAACCATTAAGGCTGAAGCAAGTAAACTATCCAGTTGGAAAAATGTGTTGCCACTTAACTGAACAAAAATAATTAGAATGACAAAACTCCGTGCTCTCAAACTCTTTGGAAATGGGTAAATAATGAGTTCCTCCTGCAAACGATGCAGGAATTCTATAGGCCAATCTTACCCGCTCATTTACATTTTATTTAGTCTCCTGAATAGATTAAAAAAAAAAAAAAGACCTCTGAGTGTCTGACATGGGGTATGCACAGATTTTTCTCTTGCCTTTCTTTTGCTAGAATCCTTTTGGGCCACCATTCCCTTGGTTTAGAATAGTAATTCTGTCAAACGTCACATTGTCCTGAGGGAGTTCTTGGTTTCCTCTGTTATTAAGAAAGCTTTTTGTCACATCAAGGCAGGTATATTTATTGCCAGAAATACAGGAAGCCCACTTGAGGCATTATTGTACCTGATAGCACTCTACACATTAGTGTTCCAGATATTATTCTCCCTTTGCCAGTGGATAATCCTCTGCCCTTACATTGTCAAAATGTATGGAAGCCAATCTATAGCTGCAGCGGTGCTGGAGTTCTCTCTGCTGACAGTTGCTCTGAATGTGCATGGTCTGCGGGAAGCTGATGTTATTTCTGTGGTGATGGCAAGAGTCACAGCTTAACTGGAATGCTCAAATAGTGGACGTAACAAGAAGAAAGATACCTCTGAAAATTGTAGGAAGTTATAGATTGTCTTTATGATATGAGCAGGATTGGAATAATGCTTAGTTAAGCAGTTAAGACAAAATCTTGCTTGAAACTATATTTCATGGAGAGGAAAAAATGTAATATGGGGCTGCTAGTTTCTTTAACAGCCCCCAATTCCTGATAATGCACACTTTCACAATGGCAGTTACAAAAATGCCTTTGACTCTTCTCAGTTTATGGCTGAGTTTGTACATTATAGCTGCAGTCCAACATGGCAATTTTCATGCTCTTCAAGTTTAGAAGAAAAAGTAGCAGCAATTTTGTGTCACAATAATCAAGGTTATTATGGCAGCCCTGAAGTATAAATGTTTCTTCAGAGCAAGACATTTCAGAGTGGTTGGAAAAAAAGGCCCTAACATATTGCAAATGTTTTACTGACATTTCTTATGAAAATTGAGTTGGTATTTTTATCCCTGTTAAATAACAATCTGCTGCCTCTCTGAAAAAAGATGACAGTTTATCAATATCAGATGGTTACGATAACTAAGTTGGAGTTGTGTGGCTTTAGTGGCAGCTGAGAGACAACAAAGGTTAATGAAGCTTAATTGTGGTTCAGCCAAATCTACTAGGCTTTGCAATCAAGCAGCAAACAATTAGAAACCATGATTTGAAGTAGATTGGTAATGCATGGCTTATGCTAACTGCGGTTGCTAAGGTTTGTGAACTGATAAAACAGTCCTAGTTCTGTCTCTGGAACCAGCTGTACAGTAAAAGCAAGAGAGTAGAGGTTCTCAATCATGGCTTGTTTTAAATGAAGATTTGGCAAGATGCCTCAATTGAGGTACATTCTTGCACAGTAAGTATTGTAGGAAAAGGCATGCAGACTTTGGCTTCTTGAATTCTTTCCAAACCTTTTACCAGAACCAGCCATAGGAAGTATCTGTATTTTCTTTTGTGTAACAAAATAGCATGTTGCATTTGTGCGTATGTAGCATCTGTGTGTGTGTTTCCATGCTGTCTTTGTGTTGTGTCTCTTTGTGTTTATGTGTACATAGGCACAGAAAAGTATAGGCTGGTGTGGATATGCTTCGTTCTGGGTCATGTGACTGGGGAAGGGGGGATATCTGGGCAATTGCCAACACCCTAAATCCATTGTCCAAAATTTCTTCTCCCATTTTCAATCTTGCTTATTTATAAACTTAATCTCCCCCCCCCCAAACTTAGTATCATCTGCCACACCAACCTTTGTCCCATTCAGTTTTCAGAGAGTTATTCTGCTGATGGACAGATAGAGTACTGACCCACTTATAACCATAGTCATATAACAAAGTTTCTTTTCAACATTGTGTTGGGTTAAGAGAAAAAAGCAAGTATTACCATATAACTGAACTGAAGACAGATTGAATTACACATCATCTGTATGAATTGTTTAACTCCGTTTAAAGATGAAATAATACTAGACTGCTATATTTGGGCTGCAGAAATACAAAAGATTAGTGGTTGGTGGCAAAGAGTGTTTTCTGTGTCTGCTGCTATCTAGTCACTGTTAGATTTTTACAATTCAGCTACAGTAGCCCTCATTATACCATTTTAGTTTAACTACTTCCATGCTGGGCTCATTATACAGTATACTTTAAAAACCGATGATTGGAATAGGGCATAATATTGGCAATCCAACTCCCAGTTTGCCTGTCTTTTGTTGAATAATTGCTTCAGATGATAAGAATTTGTGATTTCTCATTTAATGACTACAGAGTTAGCTATATCTCAGGACCAGCCAGGCTATCAAAGATAATTGTCATCACACCAATAAAATAATTTGTTCCTTTTTCTTCCTGTTGATCTTTATTTCTTCAGTTATATATCTTTGACAATTCCATATAGACAGGTCAGAGAGGATTACTCCTCTAAAACCAGGTGGGTTTCTGTGAATGCCAACTTTTTTTTTTTTTTTTTTTTGAAGCTGACCTGAGCAACTTCATAGTCTGTAGCTTTTATTTATTTATTTAGCAGTCAAAGACCAAAACATGAAAAATAATCAAATATATACACGTGATACAGTTAATAATTATTCATTGAAAACAAAAACAATGAAATAAAATAATATTTAAATAATATGAAAACAACCCTAAAGGCAAAACCCAGTGCTTCCGGGTGGCAATTGTAATAGAACAGAATTTAGCATGGTGAGAGATTCACTTGAAAAGCAACCGTAGAGTCTTGGAAAAAAAAAATATATATAGCCAAGACTTGTCTTAGAGTCTTCCATGAAAAGTTAGATCAGACGCAGAGATGGACTGAACCAGGAGTTCATCCTGAAGACTAGTTTTCACCAACATTTTTATTAGCAGATTCTTATCTCAGCTTCATCTGAGCCATATCAAATGTCCAGTAGATAAGTGTGTTAGACGTGCAGCAAGGGTCACAGAACAAAGTTCATCAAATGTTTGATTGTATTCCTTCTGACACATTCAAGTCTTTGTAGAAGCAGAGCTGTACTCCATAGAACAGGAGGATCAGCCCCTTTGCTCTAAACAGATTGGCAGCAGCAAAATTGTTTCTGTTATGACTGGCAAAACTTACTACAGTATTTAAAACCTTCTGGGCACAAATTGAGAGGCTACCAGTTTGATATCTCCACACAGTGGAAGATTGAAAACAGATTCCATGGCATTTAAAAATCTTGCTCTGATCTATCTGCATGCCACTGATTTTCCACTTACGATGCAGTTTGCACTAGGGTTAATAAACAGGACCATTTTTCTTTTGTAATAGTTGATGTTGAGTTCTTTACCACAAGAGAATGTTGCAAGGGCTTGCAGACTTTAGCAAGGGCCAGTATGGATTAATGAAAGGATTACAGCATCTTCTGCACATAGTAAGATAGAAATAGGGTTGTTGCCTATCATTTGGGGGTGAAACTCATTTTAGGACATTTTTTTTTAAAGGAATTAGTCTAAAAGTACATCTTTGTTTATCACCCTTCAGATAGGAATCGAAGTGAATATACTTGCAGTATGGGTACCCCTTAGCTTTGAACAGATGTTCTTGTGCAGCATCGTAACCAGCTTCGGTAAATATGGATCTATAGAGGAGACTGACAGTTTCCTCTAAAGCTTCACTTGAGAGATCAAGTTAAAGCCACCTTTAAATCAAAAAGGGCAGCATAAAGTGGTCCTCTTGGGTGGCTGGAATATTTTCCTCCCAAATTGTGCAATATAATGCATTGATCAAGTGTTGACTCTCTGGTTCCAAAACCAACTTGTTTATCAGCAGCTTCTTCTCTTGTGTTAGTCAATATGCATTATATAAATATGTCTAATATACAGTTTACTAGTCATGATTAGTAGACTGATTTTATGGTAACTAACTGGGTTGAACTTGTCATCTTCCTTAAAGACTGGAACTATTATTGATTAGTCCCACACTTTAGGCATCTGCAAAGAGTGGTTAATATGGATAAATAAGGAGAGGAATCCACATATGTTCTTCTAAAATGAAATTCTCACTACTGTAATCATTTTACCACTTTTCAATTGTGTTGTGATTTTGGAGACATCTGAGATAGTTACAGGAGGCCAGTCGGAGAGAAACTGAAGATATAGGCAGAGGATCCACATTACTAGAAACAGTGCTCAATAGGCTGTAAAAGTGTTATATTACTGTTTCAGAGAATATTAATATGAGATCATATGCTTATGCTCAGCTCTGATTTTAGAGGGCTTCAGTTGGATATCAAGAGTCAACAAATGCTATCAATATAAATGATGAAAAGTTAAAAAAAATGTATTCACATTTTTGTGATGGCTAATTGGTATCATGTGGATTAATAGTTGGCTGTATTTATTGTATTACAACAAAATCTTGACCCATCATTTCCTCCTAGCCATTGTTATATTTTAGATATTTGGAAGATCTTTAGATGATATTCTTTTTCCACCCTGTACAGAAAGACCAGTATTTTAAAGAGAGTGCTTTTAAATTGCTGCCACCTAGTTAACATTGCCTTTTTCTGGTTTATTCCACAAGCCCCTTAACTAGAGACCTTCTGGGGCAAAGAAGTACCTCAGAAGGGATTACTGTAAAAGACATTAAATGGATTCTGTAATCAGAAATGCTTTTATTTGCATTATGGTTTTGCCCTCTGGATACCTTTCTGAAAGTATTACACAGAAGCTGCAGAGCTGAAAGAACTGTGCAGGGAGCCAGGGGTTGTTAGCATAAGTGTGCTTTTAAGGCAGATGACAGTTATTAAATACATGAGGTAAATTCATTTACCATCTAGGATGTTTCCTAGCTTAGCGATTCACTGATATGGAAGTTGGCAGAGGTGAATTCTCATTTTATTGTGGCTTCCTAGAATATATTCCTCTTCCTCATATGGCATGTGACCTGGTGTATATTTTAATTTCCTTCTTATTTCCATGTTAATCAGTCAAAAACTTGAAAAATTGTCTTGACTGCTTGATATCTTGCTTTGACAAAGTGGAGAAAGCTTGTCTTAACCCTAAAAGGAAAACCCCAGTAATAAAATAAGCTTGCAGTACAAGCCAGATTTTAAAGCTCAAGGCTCTCTATTTTCTTTGCTTGGTTTCTCACAAAGTGATGAAAACCAAATTTAAGGCTATTGTATCTGCGCTGCAAAAATACAAACAACCACTAAATGTCCAAAAAAAAGATACTAGAAGACTAAGGTCTTATTTCCAGTACAGATAATAGATGCCACAACTTCCTTATCTGCAGAGGAAGGAACACCCCTTCAGCTAATCCAATGCTTACCATTAGGTCATGTACTTTGTTAGACTTCTTTATCCTGGTGATGCAATAGCACAATCAGTATAACTTTTGCATTATGAGTCAAAGGTTACTATTTGGCAGCTGGAGGTAAAACCTTCTATCTCAAATGATAGGAAAATGGGGAAATGATGGAACTGAACTTATTAACAATATAATACCCATGGAGAACAAGGAAGCTTGGAAATAAATAATAATAAGTGTGTTCCTGCTGGGTTTTGAACCAAGATTCTTTGATTTATAGCCAGGAATTACAAACATTGTGCTTTTATAGCAGTTATGTTAAGGGACAGGAGGGGGATCAGAAAGCCATTTGGAAGAAATACAATAATAAGAAAAATAAGCTTTTTGTTATGCCTGCATGTACAGTATATGGATTTTGATTCTTTAATTTTGTATATATAATGATTCATGTGTGTAAGTGTGTGTGAGTGCACATGTATATGAGCATTAGTGTGGTGTAATGGTTAAGGCAGTGTTTCTCAGCCTTGGTGACTTAAAGAATTCTGGGAGTTGAAGTCCACACGTCTTAAAATTGCCAAGGTTGAGAAACACTGGGTTAAGGTATTGGAGACCCTGGTTCTAGTCGTCTCTTAGGCACAGAAGCCTACTGGATGATTTTGGGCCAGTTTCTCTCTTTTAGCCTTAGAATTGTAACTAAATAATAATAATAATAATTATTATTATCTACCAACCCCCACTGGACCAGCAAGGTAGAGTATGGTCCATAACCTTCAATAAAGAGGCCTTCATCCTGCAATGGATTGATTCAGAATTAATGATAATAGTAATAATAATAATAAGCATAAGCATAAGATTGGAGTGGTTTAAATGGTAAGTGCAGATGTTCCTTAACTCTTTGTAGCCATCTGGTTGTCATCTGGAATTTTACAGCTTAGATGTAAGAACCTTAAACAAACTGCTAGTCTCCAATATAAATTTGCCATTTGAATGATGTTTTAAAAGTTCAGTTCAGTTGTAAAGAACTCCAGACAAATTACAGTAACTTAAATCTACATTTCAATCAATAATTATCTGGCCCATGCAAAACATTTTCCTAGCATAGAACAGTTTTTCTAGCAAATTTTGTCAGTATCTGAAACCAGAATATTTTATCTGAGATAAATGTTTAAAATGAATGTTTAAAATCAAATTATTTTTTGACCTTTGGGAAAATTTATGTTCAGGAATTTAATAGCCTGCTGAAGGTACAGGGCATTTGATTCTAAACAGTTGAGCCATTCACTAATTCATTTGGTGTTATGTATAGGATGTAAATATGCATCCATTTTTCATTTTTAACTGATTGGATCCCCTGTTCCAATAGGTCGAAGTGACTGTTGGCAGAAGATACAGGAAAAGAAAGACACAAAGGAATGAAAGATAGTGTCTGCTTCAAGTTAAGGATGAGATACTTAAAGAGAATCATTATTTCATAAAACAGTTTCTGGACAGTTATTCAGAAGTTTTCACATCTCAGTTACTATTTCTATTGCAGAGCTGTATGCATGTGTGTATATATGTATGCATATGTATATGTATGTGTGTGTGTGTGCGCACGCTCTCTATCACCCCAGGTAACTTTTCCATCTTCACTGGGCCACATTTTCTTTTTTCTTTTTTAAAGGAAAACACTGGCTTGTATTCATACTAAGAACGCTTCAGAGATAGAAGCATTTTTATAAATAATTGTGATACCAAAAGTAGATGCTTTACTGGGTACCAACTTCTACTTTAATTTGTCTTTGATTCCTAATTAAAAGCATTTTTAAAACATCTGAAACAAAGCAACAAAAAATAAATTTCTCAAGAGAAGTATCTTCAGGGTGTTGTGTCAAGACATACCATGTTGCCTGGCTGTGACATATTGCAAAGTATATCATAAATATTACACAGACGAAGCATGCATTATTAACTTGTTGTCATTAAAACTGATGGTATTGTTCCAAGAAGCAGCATGCAGTTCATTATATTTTGCACCATCCTTTCATCCAGTGATTCTTAGCATTGTATTATTTGTTTCCTACTTTACCCTTATCTTATTTAGTCAACGGTTCTGTGAATTATGTTAGGTTGTGAACAAGTGACGGGACCAGAGTCACTCTACAGATGTTGTATCTTGCTATGAAATTTCAAGGTCTTATGATTGAATATAGTTTGGTACTCTATAGGAATGGAGTTCAATATTAACCAATTTCTGGAAATTAACAGGTCACCTGACTTTCAGTGTGTTAACTCTTAATATCGGTTCCAAACAGACCAGATTGTAGCCTCATTCTAAACATTTGCATGACTGCATCTGTCTTCTCACTGTAGCTACTTTGTTTTCTTCACCTTAGCTTGATTCATGTTCTGTCTTTCAATCCAGTTAATTATGATTTGAGCATTATTAAGATGCATAGTGTAACAGGCAGCACAGAAAGGTTTTAAATGAATGATAAGAAAACAATTTAATAATTTAAACGGGAATTATATTTAATTAACTGGTGTGGGTCAGCAATTATATCCTATCAATACTGTGGCTTTTAAGACTTCTTAAAGTGATTCCTTTCATAAAACATTTGTTTTTAATTGGGATGCATTCATATTTGATGTTGTATTTATTATGTACTATTTGTTTCTATTATTTGTCCTATTTTATTGCTTGTATGATTTCTTGAATACATTTTACGGTGAAAGGTGGAATATAAATTAGTAAATTAAGCTAAATTAAGTAAATACTATTCTCTCCAGTGCTTTTGAGTTGATAAGTATGCTACAGTCTGGGGACTTATAGGTAATAAGCTGCTTATACTTTATCACACTTAACGTCTGCATGTTCTCAAGCTGTTGTTCATAACTATTAAGACATGAGTAATGCTATTTTTGAAACTGAAGTATCATGTGTTAGACTGAGATCTACAAAACAATGCTTACATTTTGATGTACAAACGTGTTATTTTCCTTGATTTGCTGTACCATATCATAGTCCAGGAATCAGTACCTATTTCAGGGACCTTGACCTAAAGTTTCTGAAGTGACTTAAACATAAGCCTAAACAGTCTTCATTCTCCAACCTACCAAGCTCTGACATTTGAATCTGGCATTTGAAAATGATGCAACTATCCACCAGCAAACTGGATTCTGATATTCACCACTGAGACAGCTTAAGGGCAGTATATAGGTGGCTTTTAAATGTAAAAGATACTGTTATATTTGCTACTAGAATTATATGGCCGTGCACCATAAGATATATTCCTGAGTTATTCCTGTTTAGCTTTGTTTGGAAAAGTCTGAAGCAATGGTTGGATATCTGTTTTCCTTTCTCAGTTTATGATGCCAGGGTTAGGATGTAATTGGACTTTCTGACTTCCTCAGTAGATTCTGGTTAATTTGACTACTCTGATGAATGGAAGAAATCAAGAGAGGAAGACTTGGTTACCCAGATGAGCTCACTGCTCCTGCATCTCTCATCAGTTCTGGTTGGTTGGTTGGTTGGTTGATTGATTGTGATGTTCAGACATGTCTTCCTCCTCATACCCATAGTACTTACATATAAACACACTACTCAAAAGTATTAATTAATTGAAGGAAAAGCACTCAGTAGGTCAAAGTATTACCTCTAGCTCATTTCTGATTGATGAAATGAAAAGTTGAGGGAGCTTCATCACCACATATGAAAGGTGAAAGAAATGTAATTTTCAGGAAATATATTTGACAACACTTCTCAACTTTATTTTCCCCTTTTCTTTTATAGGTACTTCTTATGCTGTATCTCTTGTGAAGACTATTCAGTAGTGGAGAGTGATTTTTTTTAATCGAACACAAGTTGTTACCTCTGGAATCCCAGCGGATCCCTGCTAAGCCAAGTGGAACTTTGCCTGCTCTTTTCTCAAGTTTTCTTTCTTTCTTTCTTTCTTTCATTTGTTTTGTTTTGTTGTTGTTACTTTATTTTTTCCTTGCACAGGGAGAAGAAGAAAAATGAAATTAGGCAAAGTAGAGTTCTGCCATTTTTTGCAGATAATAGCTCTTTTCCTTTGTCTTTCTGGGATGAGCCAAGCAGAACTGCCAAGATCCAGATCAAAGCCCTACTTCCAACCGGGGAGACCACGAACCAAACGCAGCTGGGTGTGGAATCAGTTCTTTGTATTGGAGGAATACATGGGAACCGATCCTCTTTATGTAGGAAAGGTAGGGGAACTTACTGAATTTCATATGACACAACTCCTTGCCTAATGAAAGCCATTATAATGTGATTCTGAATTGTATTAGTAGGCTGCCATCCTCAACTTGCTATCACCTTGGTGTGTGTGAACTATAACTCCCAAAATTCCTACTCAGAACACAGGATGTACAAAGCTGTAGGAGACTGAAAATACAAGGATTGCAATTTTATGCAATTCTTTTACATGTGGACATCTCTAAGAATTTTTACTTTGAAAGGTAGCTGATAATGTGACTTTTATGTTCCCAAATGTTCACTCATTACTAGGGTATTTATGCTTCTATATGGTTGCAGAGGGGCACTGCCTTGGAGAACTCTAACACTGCATACAAGCAGTGCTCAGGGAATACAGCCATAACTCTGGGTGTCATGGATTGTCCTGCAATTTCAACAGCTAAAGAAAAAAAACTACTTGTGGTTAGATTGCAGTATGAACCACACTGAGTCAAATAATGACAGGAATAGTTAATAGCTGAGCTCATTTGATTATATGCTAGCAATAGCTGGCAATGGTTGGTGCATTGGGAGCAGATTAGTTATACATGTTAGTTATTAATGCACAACATGCTGGTTAAAAATGGATTAAGTTGAGTCACTTTTGAGTCAAGCTTGACTCCTTGTGACCTACGTGGTACATCATCTATATAATTTTCTTACCATTATATGGAAGTGGTTGCCATCTGCCTTGTTTGGGAATGTTTTTACCAACTTCCCAACCTATTCTATGGCGTTAGGATTTCCTGATGGTGGCCATCCAACTACTAACCAGAACCAACCCTACTTAATTTTGTAGATTATTCAGAGTGAGCTAGATGCTATACCCTTCTGAGCTGAAATTGATTTCTTTTTGCTTTTTGTACTTAAGCAAGGGTGTTTGGCATATAAATAAGGAGGCCCAGTATTCTAAGATTCAAAGCAGATGGGTTTGAGGTTGTGTAAAACATATGTGGAAATGGCAAGCAGGTTACAAGGTACATAGGCAAGCAGGTTACATGGAACCATAGAATGGGAATGTCCATATTTTGTTTGATTGCTTCAGCATGCAACCTTAATGTTCTTTCATCTGTTTTCCTTTGGCTTTGGTACTGATAAGAATCCCAAAGCTGTGAGTTTTGCATTTCAATAGTTTTTGCTGTTATCCTGCATTTCCAAATAAATGAGCAAGCAAAGTACAGCATCATAAAAAAGAAAATCTGGAACCTAAACAAGCTGAATGATAAATGGGTTTCTAATCATATGACATTATTGCTGCAACCCATTAACCAATTTACAGGATCAGCAGAAATCTATAATAAGTAAACTAAAACAGTTCAGTATGTCCACCCTGAAGATTAGATCCAGTTCCAAGTCTGAATTTTATGGCTATCGTTAGCTTGACTTGCTCCTTTTTCCCTTTATTTTTGGTACTTAGATGTGTGAGTGCTACTGCTGATGTACCTAAAATGGAGAGGAATGTGCAAGGGAGGAGGTGGAATCTAAAACCTGTGGTGGGGAAAGACATTTTAAAAGAAGATGTTAAAATCCCTAAACAACTCACAAATGACTGGCATGATCAATGGCTGTGGAATGACAATTTGGAGAGGGGGCTGGGTGGAAAACTGGATGCATGGAAAAGGAATGGAGTGGACTGGCTGAGATCTTCTTTTTGTTCAGGTCCCACATATGCCTTCAGAGTAGCCTTGGACCGAATAGCAAAGCAGCTCTTTACAGTTTGAAAGCAAATTCAAAACAATTGTGAACAACAACAACAACAAAATTATAGCACCCTATGCCCTAGTTATAGCTACCTGTAGTTTTAGTGTTTGGTTGCCATAACATCTTATTCTTGCAAATGCTGCAATTCTAACAACTGGGAATTATGTTATTTTTTTTCCCCTTGGCTCAAAATTTACTATTCTGCCCTAAAGTTAATCATAATGGAATCCATGTAGTAAGTAACTTTCTCCTCACTTTCCTTTTAAGCATCTCTTCTTCCCAAGATACCAAGTGCTCATTTGTACCCTCATCAGGTCTGCAGTTTAGATACTTATTCAACTTCTCTGCCCCTCCTGCAAGCTTTCACAGCTGTAAAATGCTTTCAGGCCTGTGATGATGTACTATTCTCTAGGCCGTTACTTTCCTTGTAAGGCTTATGGTCTGTTCTTTCCAAAGACTTTGATTGTGATTATACCTAACCAGTCCAGGCTACCTGTTGTAGCTCTATTCTGTAGCTCTTTAGTGACAGACTGATAAGGAACACAGGAAAAAGTTGTGAATGATTTGAAGATAGTTTGGATAGCATTCTGTTTACTCATCTACCCCTGTATCTTATCCTATAAGAAGGGGGGAAAGAAATTCCTCACCCTTTCTATCTCTAGCAACAAGCCTTTCTTTTCCTAGTTATTAAAAAGAATTGAATATAATGGTACCTAGTAAGAGTATTCTTATTCAGAAAAGATAAAACCCTCCATGCTCAGCATGGAACTCACTAACCAATCATGCTATTGCCTTTCAGGTTAAGCAATGTTATGTAAAGTGCAGTAAAGGAGTAAGAAATAGGAAGGAAAAGAAATTAAAGACTTAAAAAACATGAACAGAAATATTATTAATTTGACTCATAGATACTGATCTCTGCTCATTTTGGCTTTGATCCATAAAGACTTTCATATAAGAAAGATAAGATGTGGACCAATTTACCCTTCTTAGTCACATGTATGGCATATGCCACATTCCCTACTAACAGTAAGCTCAATATCAATCAGTTGGGACACATTTTAGCCAGTATGCCACAAATGTAACCAAAGCCCTGTTTTACTCCAAGAATGTTCACATTTTTCTATGCAAGCTAGGATTTCTAATCTAAAGAATAGCTTCCAACCCAACCACCAACTAGGAGGTAGATGCAGTAAACTGTGCATATTTCCAGATTCATATAGAAACTTTTCAGTGATATTGCCTGTGGGTTTTGAACAAAGCAAAGTAAAATAAGGAAGTAAAAGTAAAATAGTAAAATGGTAAAATTATGTTGCATACAATCCTGTTGTGGGAACAGCTGAGACTACTGAGACTTGAAGAAATGATACTTTAAATAAAACTATGACATTGGTTACAGTGGTGCCTAAATGTTTGTGAACCCTTTTGAATGTTCAATATTTCTGCATAAATATGATCTAAAACATGATCTGTTCTCCACATAAGTCATAAATCTAGATAAAGAGAATCCAGTTAAACAAATGAGTGAGGAGCAACATCATCCCCATTTTAAATCTCATACCCAGTGAATCTGGGTACTAGAATTGCTTTGCCTGTCCAGGTATGCATGCATAGTTATAGATATAGATGATATAGATATATGGAACTTTTTCATTCAGGGTAACACTTTTCTCTCTTAAGATTCAGAACATTTTTTTTTGGCGTACTGATAAATGAAAGTACTGAGATATTGGACCTTATTATTTATGGATTTTTGTTATTTATGGGTTTTTGTTAAAGCCACTACAAAACTGCCACCTAGCTTGCATTACAATTATAATATTAAAGACCCATAGTGCATTTTCATACAAAGTCAGGTGCAATTTATGTAAAACGTTGCATTGAACACATTTATCTTTGCAATTTTTGCTCATATGGAACACATTTCTTTTGCCTAAAAAGCTTCAGCCTCTCTGTGAGGAGAGGAAGGGGAATGTATTCCTATTTATTCAGTGTATTCTGCCTTAACCTATCATTTTCTACCATCTTTAGTGAAGGGGGAACAAGTTGATAGATAGGTTAAGTTACTGATTTGAGGTATTTGTGTGAGGGTGTTACTGATGGAGTTGTAATAAAAGGATATAAATTCAATTCAATTGAACACATAGTTGCCATTAGTGGACCTATGCAGTCCTTTAAGATAGCTACACTCCTGGTATTTTGGAGGGTAAGCAGCCTGCTAACCCTGGTCAATAAGTGGCCACTGAACCCTTTTATGTGGCCCTCAGCCCCATCAATTGCATCACCAAGTTTCAGCTTTCTACAATTTTAAAGCAGAATAAATATGAAGATCACAACAGTGAGACTAAAATAGACTTACCATCAAAAAGAAAGGAAAAGAAAGGAAAAGAAAATGCAAGTTTAAAACCTTGCCCTTCATATGCATGAAATGTCTTCACTCTCTTTACATTATATGCGTTCATGATGTCCTTTCCAGACACTCCCCTTCTCAACAATCCTAAATACAACTCTGGTAACCAAAATGTAGCTTAGTCAAGAAAGGATTACCAAAACTATCAGCTTTACTTCTGGTAATTTAACCTACTGAAAAAACGTGCTTCCATATTTTTCAGCCTGTCTCATGAGAATCCACTGACTATTGGTCTAAACATCATTTAATCTTCCTAATTTTATCTTTCCTGGTTTAAAAAAAAAACAGAAAACAAAAACAAAAACAAAAACAAACAAACAGATAATGGCCAAAGAGCTTTTTGAATCTGTGAAGTACATTATTTTACCTGGAAACTAGTTAGATATTGGTTAGAACTTTTATAACACCTATACATTGGCCTTGCTGATAGTGATTGTAGTCCAATTACTGGACTACTGGACGCGACTGATTGTCTTTAGCTCATAAAAGGAACATGTCTGTTTCTTATTTGGGCTACCCTGGAATGGAGAACTCAAAAAGCTGAGCATTTCTTTGGGCAGAGGGGGAAGGCAACCATCATTGTCTAGTATAAAGATTTTGAAATTGTTCCATGGAACCCTAGGGTTTCACAAGAATGTACTTGTGAAAAAAAAAAAAAGCCCTTGAATGCAGCTAATTTTCTTTCACTTGAGCTTTTCCTTGTAATCAGGGGTACCAGGATTTTTTCCCCTTTACTAACATGCTATCTAGCCTGAAAAAAATTTGAAAACCCCTGCGCTAGAGTGCTTGTTATATTGGAGACTGCTGTCCATGGTGCTGTATTCTCAAAATGCAAATACCACTGGCTGTGTGGTTATTAATCATGCTGTTTTTTCTTCCTGTTAAGAAAAATAGGCTAATGGTTTTCTCTTTTGTCCTGCTCACCTTCCATCCTCATGCTCCTAAACAGTATTTTTTTACAAAAATTCTAGTATACCCTGAGTATGCACTGGAGCACCCATGGATATACATATATGTTGATTTTACTGAATTCTGTTTAACATCAGTGCAACGTAACTTGATATGATGCAGTTCAAAATGTGATTTTGGGGTAATTTAAGTGATACTGTAATTCAGTTCATCTATAATCTGTAGACACAGATAATTAAAGAATGCAGAAAAGGGTAGGTGCAGAACAAGTCTTGTTAGAGCCTGTGATGTACCTGTAAGTGATTCTGAGTGTGAAATATTATGTATTTTAATACAGATATGGGATGAATATGTTCTGGACAAACACATACATGTCTCTGCACAAATCAGAAACTGTGTGATCTACCAAACCTTTCTTTCAACAATAATTTGTGGGTTTTTAAAATTGCTATAATGGCTTTATTCTGGAATAATTATGCTTCTTCTGCTTTGATTAAGGAGATGTACATGCTTCCTAAACTTGTAGTATGCTGTAGCTAAACTTTTCTATTTTAGCACAGAAAGGGGGTAGGAGTAGGGGAGAGGAATTTCTATTGACACCAACAAAAATTATTTTCCTTAACTTCTATATAAAGTAGGGCAGGGAATCCAAATCAGAGAAACTGGTATGGGAAGCAATTAATTTTTCCAACCCATTCATGGTAGTTCTGATCCAAACCAGCACCTGGCCACTTTATCTATTATAAACAAAAAAACATTAGATCAGCTGTGTGCAAATGACTATGCAGTGCTCCTCAGAGTTGGAAACTTCCAACTGTGTGGACTTCCAACTTCCAGAATTTTCAGCAATGGCACGCTGGCTAGAAATTCTGGGAATTGAAATCTACACAACTGGAAGTTGTCAAGGTTTGGGAACACTGACATAATGCATGGTTGGACTTCCATTGGATTCCATGGTTGGACTGAATATTTTGGATATTCAGTCTGTTATAACTTTGTTCAGGAAATGCTAGTGTCTGTGGGTGTCAGGTAAAATGTACTATATATTTCTGTCAATGTAGGATCTTATCATAGCAGAAAAAGGTAGCCAGTCTTCTATCTTGCACACCTATGATTTTTAACATTTTCAATACCAAGTAGAAATTTCTGTTTTTTCCTCTAAAAGTTATGCCTGCTTCATTGCTTGGTTTCACTGTTAATTACTATATTAAGATGGTTACAGTTATTTTATTATTACACTGTTCATTAATATTGATTTCTGCATTGGAAAGGATTGCTTGCTTGTCTTTTTTAGACAGGTAAGTATATTACACTTTAGGTAAACATATTCATGTATTCTGAGTTTAGTTAGAATTACTCCCTAGAATCTTTATTTTGGACTACAGTTTTATTTTCTGAAATGTTAATTATTACAGACTAATTTTGTATAGGCAAAAATGTTATGAATAAGCAGAGTAGTCCAGAATTTTATAGCATTACTCAATATACCAAATATTTTGTTTTGACATTATTTTCACAGCAATACTATATGATATATTAGGCTATGGCATAATATTATAACCCTTACTTCACAGTAAAATGGTGAGATGAATCTGAGAGTATTCATATCCAAAATCAAATCTGTTCACTAATCTACAGTGAAAATTCAAGGGTATGTGTATGTATGTTTTTGGGGAGGGGGAGAATGGGAAAATATCCTAGAAAAATGCTTTGTATGGGTCAGGCAATGTTTGGTTTTAAAAAATGACTTAAAATTACTATAATGCACCTGAGGATTTTTTTTTAATAGCTGGAATTAATGTTTTGAGCTTCTTTAAAGTTGGAGAACTACTATAGTCTGGAGATTTGTTTAGGGCTATTCAGTCTGGGCTGCAAAACCTTAGATGGCTACTAGATGGCAGCAAACAGGTGTAGACAATTCTGGGATGCTAGGTTACTTTGAGGAAGGGTTCTCCCCCCAGCCAGAGTTCCCAATTTAGTGGTCTCCCATCCAAGTACTAATCAAGTCCAACCCTACTTAGCGTTTTTAAGATCAGCCAAGATTGGCTAGGTGCTACTACCTAACTAGTCTGTAGTACTATCAAGATTCTATTAATGTAGCTTTACAATAAAGTAGAGTTAGCTCATGTCTTCATGTTTCCTGTCTGGTCTATCTGTAAGGTTGACATCAGTCTTGCAAGTCTCAAAGTACAATTCTCCCCCTGTCTCCTTTACAGCCTGAGAAACTAGGGAGCATCTCTAAAATGTATGAAGCCCAATCATTTCAGGGGACCCATATTAAGTGCATGGTCATGCAAGGGTGCAAGGAAGGACTAGTGAGTTAATGCACAACATGATGTCATTGTGCAAATGATGTGAATTACATAATTTGAGATGACTGACAAAATTACATAATTTACATAATGACATCCATGACTCATGTGACATAATAACAGCTTGTAGCAGATGCCTGTGTAAATTATGAGTTGCAATTGTGCTGTTGTTCAGAGTACAGAAATTAGACACCCTGAAACTGCTTGGCTAAAAAATGAGATCTGGGGCCACTATCCAAAAATTAAGGTAACTGCTTAAAAAGTTAATTTGATTTGGTTCTAAGTTTTGAAATAGTTTTTTTAAGAATGCACAGAACCGTATTATGGCTATTGTTCCTCTAGTTCAGACTTACCAATTGATTTTTTTTTTTTTAAAGAAGTGGTAGGGTATCATCTAGACCAGTCTTTCTTAAAATGTAGTCCTAGGATCCTTGGGGGTCCCCCAAGATTCTCTCAGAGATCTGCAAAATCAAAATTATTTGCCAGCTTATGTTGAAAAATAATACAATATTAAAATCCCATTAAACATGATGCATTTTTATTTTAATGTTTAATCCATAAATATCAATAAATGTAATCCATACAGATAAAAGGTCTTTTGGAGTCCTCCATAATTTTTAAAAGTGGGAAGGGTTCCTCAGAGAAAAAAGTTTAAGAAACACTTGTCCTCTATCATAAGGCCGTTGCTACTCTCCTTAGGAGCATCCTTGCTTTCTATAATTGGGTCTCACTTTGTTGTTGTCCAAAGGTGCTAAAAGAAGTAAAAGTTTAAGGAAATGTACTCTTGCATTGCCACCTCTTTCTCTTATCTCTCATAATTTAATCAGCAGCCATACATAATCTTGTTTGCTGAATTTTTATTATTGATTATAATGTATGATAATTGAAAATAAAGTTTTTACAAAACTGGCTGGATCTGGGGAGCCTGGCATTTAGAATCAGATAATAAAACAGTGTTTGATGTGAATACAGATTAGGAAATTTTATTGGACCATCCTGGAGGAAATGCAAGCCAACAGAGTAAATTTGCAAAATTCCCCCAGTTTTTTGTTTTTTGTTTGGATTGTATTTACCTTACTAGTACAGCTATCTAGCATCTATTCTACAAGTTAAAGTGGACAACTCCATGGATTCTTACACACAGGCAACACATAACTGAGGATGCTGTGCTGATCAATGAAAATACTCTGCATTTTGTGCCAGTACATCATTGCTGCAAAAGAACAGAACATGTTTTAAACAGACATAATGTATGTTACTTAATACGTATCAGCAGAAACTTATACTGATGTAATATTATAATCATAACAATATTTTTTGCTGCCTACAAGAGAGTTCTGCAATACTGAGTACAGCATTCTGCATTTGCACCATAGAATGCTAAAACTTTGTTGAGGTTCATTAATGGAATGAAGGAGTGGTGATAAACTGAAGCTGAAGTCTATCAAGAATTGCTACTGGCAACTAGATCATCTACCAGTGAACTGCCTATACTTGTTGGGATTGCCCTCTGCATCCAGACCCACTTGAAAATGCTAGTAGATACAGCATTACCTCTTAAGGCTAAGTGGCTTGCAGGATATGAACCAAGGTATGAAGACTGGTACATCAAATATGAACTTCTGTTGACAGAATTAGACTACAGTTATGCATGTTAAACTTCTACAGTGAATTTTTGGCAGGCTGCATCTGAAGCCTTTTCAGAAACTTCAGTCAATTCAGAATACACGGGCACTTCAGATGAACTGCAGTGCACTCTTACTTGAGAATGTACCCCATTGATCTTAGTTGATGTACTTCTAAAAAGTATCTAGAAGACCAGGTTGCCTGCTCATTTAGATTTGAGTATCTCAGTCATAATGGGTGTAAACTGAGCCAATACACTTGAAGTTGTTGGCAAAATTCCCATTGACCTTTCCTTGAACCAAAAATTCATATAAATAACATATTGCTTTTTCAAGATAATTGGGAAAAAGGGGTGTAAAATAAAACAACTGTCCTAAAAAAAAGTAAAAGATTAAAGTTATACACTTTAGCGTATAAACATAATGCATTTGTAAAGCAAGCCATAGGTATTGACAGAAGTCCAATCAATGCAACAGTAGTGCTTTACATAAGAGCTTTCTGAGATATCTTGGAGAGAAAGCTTTAACTTGGGTATATGAAAGAGGGCAATAGAAGGCCTGCAAACTATTTATCATATGTTTTAAACTCATAGTAATAAGATTGTGCTCAGATAGCCACATGGATAAAAGGGATAAGCGTTTCTGCCAGGATGAGATTTGCAAATTGGATCACTTAGGATTGGAGACAATCTGGTGAAAACATTTACACATTGTGTCAAAAGAAGCCTCAGGATGATAATTCACCATGGCTGGGGCAAGTGCTATCAACTTTGGTTCCATATAGACAAACAACACATGTTTAGAGAGAAATTATATTTAACAAAGGGGGTGGGATTTGGAAGTTAGAATGGCAGCTTCTTTTAGGAGATGGCTGATGATAGACCCAATGTAGAAGTACAGAAGGCACATTAGCAAAACTATAATGAAGATAGATTTGAGGTAGGTAGGAGAGAAAGGGAAGAATCTGCTTTAGTTTGTTGTTCGCAGAATAACTAATGTAAATAGCTAGTTCTCTACCTGTTATTTTGAATACATTCCTTCACTTTAAATGAAAGAGTCAGCCCCTGAGTGTTGATGGAACTCACTGTGTTTCACTAGAGTTCATTTCATTTAGAGGAGAAGATAGCAGGAGAAAAATATGGATGATTAGAGAAAACTCTAATTTCAATCAGTGTTGTTTGGAAACCTTTATATGTGCTGAAATGATATATCCTCCATCAAATATTTTGTAGGATAAGATGGTCTGGGTTATAGAATCTAATCAAGTGAGTCTGTATGTAAATCTTAGCTCCTCAGCAGCAGATAGTCTGTATGAAGCTGGAAATGTTTCTAGCAGACTCTGAGCTGTTTCAAGAATTGCTCAGACAGCACAATTTGAATGTTAATGAAGATTCAGCAAACCCACAGGACCAAAATATAACAGCACAAGTCATTTCTATAATTTCTCACTATTGAGTCGTTAATGAAACATAAATCCACTATAACACCAGTAATTAACAATCATGGCTAACTTGCAAGAAATGCTGGGTGAAGGGCATAGCAAAATACAAACTCATGCCATTTTTACTGATTTAGGTGAGGGGAGAAGAACTAATGCACTGCTGTCTCAGATCTAATCCATTAATGTCTTTATTTGCACTCTAAATGCTGCAAGGTGCTTTGTTAAGTGAATAGATTTCATTTAGTTATATGGACGAGATTATGTTTATTTAGTGCTATGCATATTTAAGGATTACAAACCTTCCCTCTAGGAAGGTTTGAAAAAGTCTGTGAGTGTGCCTGGTGACTGTGTTCATGCACATTATTATTTTGAGGCTTTTGGTTTTCCCTCTTCAAGTTTGACAAGGTGTCTTCCTCCCACTTTTCCAGGTGACTCATCAGAACTGCATATTCCCTTCCCAGCTTTTTTCCCAAGAATCTGAAGTTTCTATATCGTGCTTATAACAGCAGTAATAATCTCTCAGTTTTGGTTTTGTTTGATTTCCAGTGTGGTTGATTATGGCTCCGTTCCTTATGTTTCTCTGCTCATTTTTTGAGTTACAAAACTGCATTCTGAAATTTGGAAACATGTAGGTTTTGTTGCATAGCTGCATTCCAATTTGAGAATGCAAACTGAGTAATATCACATCAAAATGCAACTTGAGCATGCATCTTCTTTCTGCAGTTCATGCTCCTAGTGGCAAACATAATAAATATACTTAAATTATATCATACTTTTTATCTGGAAGAGCTTATCTTAATGACCGACACTAACCAAATTGAAACATAAAACGTTTGTTTAAACTGGTTTCGGGCATGTGTTTTGGAGCTATTATGGAACAGCTAAAAGGAAATGGAATGCTAGAACAGCTGCCATATTATTGCATATGACACCTGGCATGGTCCATTTGCTGCAATATCTTAAATTATCTAAAAGGCAAGGGCCTGAAAATGTACTAAATGAGAAAGGTATTAAAATGAGTGAATGAATCTTAAGCCCCTGCACATGCTTGGCTTGTGCCAATCCAGGATCAGTGCTGCCACAATATCATAAGTCCTCAGCAGCTCCTGCAACCAAGCAGATTCATTTCTGGTTCACTTCCAGCATCTGTGCTGCAAAAAGAGTTTTGCAGTGTTAACACTGGACTTGTGGAACTGGTGGTTTCCCATTACTGGGAGTGTCTTCCTCATCTCACCTTCTGGCTCCTTGGCTATCTTCCTTCTTTCCCTCTCTCCCTCTCTCTCTCTCTCTCTCTCCCCCTCCCTCTCCAACTCCCTCTCCCTCCCTCTTCCTCTCTCTCCCTCTCTCTGCCTCCCTCTTCCTCTCTTAATATTAATTCATCTGACTTCTTAAACTGAGTGGGAGGGGGAAGGAGGGAGACTTATTTTCTTGCAATGAAAAGGGATGTAGCGCCAGCTGAATATTTGCACCTCAACTGTTTTGCTGAAGAAAGGTCTAATTGGCTCAGAGGGAGTATTTGGTGTTGCAGAGTTGACAGCAGTGAGGACTGTCAACAGGGCAATGCAAAAATGCTTCTGAGAGTATGATGCCTGAATAGAACATGATTCTAATGTTTCTGTTCACTGAACTGTTCTATGATACAGAACATCTGATACTTTATTACTGCTACCTGTTGATAACAATTAAGTGTTACATTTACAATCAGTTCATTCCCAATGAACTTTAGCACTTGAGCTCCTGTGTGCAGTTATCTCTTTCAGTTCTGCTTTTGGAAATCTTGCCCCGCACACTTTTTATCCCAATTTATCACCCATTTTCTTAGTATCAGGTTACCACTTCAGAATTGTAATTAATGGAAGAAAGATTTAAATGAGATAGTGGTTGGAAGAATTACAATTCGCTCTCAAGTATTTAATGTATTCAGATAACATTATCCTGGGATAATGTTTTTTATACTTTATTCTTCCTATGCCACTTTGCTCTTTTACTGTTTTTAATGGTTTAAATAATGTTATACACTCAGAGAACCTCAGTTATTGGGAGGATTAGAACTATTCATTATCATCATTGTTATCATCATCTTGGATACATGGAAGGAGGCTGAAAAATAATCTATTTAAGTAGCATTTTATGATTATCTTCTCCTTGATGGCCTCCATTCTATGAACATGCTGCCCTAAAGATATATTTGGTCACTTTTCCTGTTGTTCCAGAAGGTACTTTTTCAAAGACATTTTTGCTAATGAGAAACAGTGGGTGACCATTTAGTTTTATTTCAGTGGATATGTTTCAGTGGAGTTTAGGAAAGGGTTCTTAGTTGATGGTCATTGTGTTGATGATTTTGTACATTGCCCAGAGTTGATAGATTGGGGTAGTATAAATACTGCAACCTAAATAAATACACAAAGTTAGTGGACACAGCTATTTCTGGCTTTCTCTCAATTATTTTCTGAGCAGAAAGAAACTAGGAAATCATTGTTCAACATTAGAAAATGATTATGAAGTGCACCACTGCTTCTCTTCCCTTCAAGGGTCAGAGAAACCAAAACATGAGATAGGAAATATTCAGTCTTGTGTGCATTCTGCAATCTTGCCACATAGTTGAAAAACAGATATTTCCAAATTTATCAAATCAAGGAAACAGAGAATAAATTTATTTCTGGTCCTTGGGTTGTTTAGAGAAAAGGACTTCTGGATCATGAAATAGGAAATCATTAATCTGTCATGGATTTATGACATCCATTCATTATGTTTAGCAGAAATACATTTTGGAAAATATGGCTATGAGAAAACGTGCATATATTTTAAAAGATCCTGGTTTTTGTTTTCTCTATGTAGGTTTTTATTGTTTTCCTTAGTCAGGACATGAAAACCCTTGCATATACTCCTCCAAATCTTTGGAAAAACTCTTCTTCTCCAACCTACATGGATGTGGGTATTTCAAGCAACTCTTTTCTTTTGTTCAACACCATTTTTGGCCTAATGAGAACTTACATAATCACAAAGCCATCAGTGCCACTGTCTGAGGACCTATAATAACATAACTTCATCTATCTGGTTGTTGTAGATCCATTTGCTTGCTTGCTTGCTTATTTATTTCTTCTTTAATTTTTTACTTATTTGTATATATATCCCCAATTTTGCTCCATGCTTTTATTGCTAAGACATTGAAGCCAGTTTAGTGTAGTGGCAAGTTGTTGGGCTAGGAGCAGGGGGACCTAGGTTCAAGTCCAGCTTCAGCCACAGAAGCTTATTAGGTGACTTCAGCCCAGCTGTCCTTGTAGGGTTCTTGTGGTAAGGAGAACTTGGAGGACAGAGTGTTACATGTGCTGTCTTGAATTCCTGGAGGAAAGGCAGGAAATAAATCTAATGAACAAACACCCAAACAAAACAAGCCTTCTGGGTGTGATAACCTTCCTATCCATTTTGTGCATCTTCTTGAGGGCCCATTTGCTTTGCTGAGTTCTTGGTAAACTGTATGCTTAAGCACTTTTTTTGAGAAGAAATGTTTTGCTGAAAGGGCTTCTGTTATATCTAATGTGATGTAACCTTGAACAACCTCCCTTCTACACTAAGCAAGTTTAGCAGTTAATGCTGAGGTAAAGGAAATAGAGAAAAGAATAGGACATAGTGTATTCATATAGAAACTACAGCATGTTTAAAATATACTGCGTATCAGCAAACACATCAGTATGTCTTAATTATGGAAGGGACAATGCAACACAGGAGCCAAATGGTATTGGAAATGCTCCTATGCAGCCTACTCTTAGCATATAGAATGTGTCAAAGTCCTATATAGCATGTAGAAATTATGTAACCTATGTTCAGGGTATGTATATGCAATCAGAGCTAAACATATTTTATCACACTTGGCTCCAAATTCAGTGACGGCCAGGATAACAGAATAAAATAAAAGCTTTTCTCAGTCTTGCATTTTTTTGTGCACAGTTCAAAACTCAGCAACGTTTTTCCAACAGCGGCTACCATATTCAATCCCCCATAATGCCTCTGTAAGAATTCTTTGTCACAATGTAGATAATCTGAAGAGGCATTCTGAGGAAAGTCATCCACAGCATTAGCATCATCTCTTTAAGTGGGCGAGATTTGGAAGGAGGGCTTCCATTTATTTTCTCCAGAATTCCCAGTGAAATTTCATTATCTTATTGCTCTGAACTATTATGAAACAATAAAACTGCCAACAGCAGTGAAGATTTAGGAGGAATTCTGATTATTTTTGTACTCTCTTTTGTTTGGCCCACCTCCTGAATACAGCTGTAATGTGTCTCCCCTCAGTACTCAGGTAAGTGTGATACTTTCCTCTATTTGTGAGGAAACTTCACTGAATTTAGTGAGGCTGAGCTGCAAGCTTGTCATTTATTTCAATGGACAATCAAACATTAAGTTCCATGCTACAGAAATTAATGGAAGAACTCTTTGATGTTAATACATTTTACAGCCTGTTCATGTTTACTAGGAAGTGAACTCTACTTAGTTTTAAATTCCTTGAGTTGTTCTTAGCACTAATGATCTTAATAATCTCTAGATTTTGTTGGATGTATGTTGATTATGTGTTGTTCCACTATTTATATCTTTGTATTTTTAATTTTCCTGCTTTGCTATTTTAGGTGTAAATTGTCTTTATCTGGCTTATGGTAACTAATTAGAACAAATAGCCTGCTTTACAAAATAATGTGAATACCTGTATGTTTGTGTGTATGTTTTGGAAATCAAGTTATTAATAGAAATGTAGTCAATTCATTTTAAACAAAATTTACTTCATTATTTCATAATGAATCTAATTGTAGAATCTGAATGTTTTAGGGCACAATTTTCAATCCTTTAAATATTAAAAAAAAAAAAAAAAAGTCTGGTGGCCTTTTGTCCTTAGAAAGACCTAGCATGAAGGGGGCAGGGGGGAACCCTCTTGCTTGACCATAATTTAAGATATAAAATAGCTGACCTGAAAATATATATATGCCAGAATAGAATTATACATCTTCATCAGGTAAGAAGATAGGTAGTTAATTCTCCACTATATTAAGAGAAAGATCATTTATTAATGAACTCATCCTTGTTAATAAGTTATGCTGCTCAGTTTTGTAACTGAACATTAAAATCCTGAAGTATGTTAGGATCTAATAAATCATTTAATACAGCTCTTAGTCCTTCTTCCACCCCACAGAGATTTTCAAGCTTTTAGTAGGGGGGGAGGGGGACATTGGAGAGGCACCATCCCAATAACAGAGGGGGACATCACCAATGTGTAGAGTGTCTATCCATTTTAGCAACCTGATTTCTCTTGGTAACATAAAGCCACACAAAGGCAAAGCAGCCATCTATGAATAAGGAGCTATCTTAGCCATTCACCTATGCTAATGTAGAGATGTTGTAGCTAATTCCAGTATTTATGATGTGAAAAGGGAGATTAAAATTAAAGCTGAGAAAAAAATGACCTTCAAATAAGGTTGTTGCAAGCCTGTAAGATGTGGGAAAAGATGGTGGGCTTACAATTTTACATCTATATAACCTCATTTAAGATTACCTCATAAAGCTCACAGATCATAATAGGACTGAAGATAATAGGACTTACTGTTGAATAAATTTGCATAGGATTTCACTATATTCCATGTCTAAAATAATTTAGATTAATATTATGGGTCCAGATAGCATATTTAAGCATCTTTATTTTACCTTAAGGTGCCCATAGTTTGGAAATTTTCTGCCACTTACATTTTGCCTTAATTGGCATATTTTCAGATACTTTCTATTTTACCCAGTACTTTTTGTTTGCTTCTCTCTCCCTCTCTTATTTCAGCATCTGTGTGTGTGTGTGTGTTTCCAAATTATTCATCTCTCTGTTTTGCTTAGTAAGAAATTCTGTGATAGCCAAAAACTTAGATGTCCTTATTCCTGCAAAAGATATGCAAATTAATTTATTATTATATATCTTAGGTCCCCTTTTCATTAATACTTCATCAAAATTAGAAGAGAGAACACAGTATATGCCAGTTAAAACTCCGTCAATAAAGGTGGAAGATATGACACTAATAATATACCATCATTTTCTACTAATATGCATTTTTATTAATTAGTTTAAATTGCTTTAAAGGGTTAAGAACTAGAGGATTTGTGAAATAATGAGTGATCTTGTTTATGTTTTAATTTAGCAGTGTCTTTTTTTAATTTAAGTAGGCTTTGTTTTTACAGAATTAAAGGTTTGGATGGGATCCCACTTTATTGTGGCTTTACCATATCATACATTTTTCATCATCAAAATGTACAGATTATGTGTAGACTTGAATTCCATAGTTCATGGACTTTCTCTGAGATAACTAGTAACAGTAATTATTTCAGTGGTCTTCCATTCACAGACTTTACTATGTTCATCCAATTAAATTCAGCAAATGTGCAGCACAGAATTACAAAGGAATGGTTGTTTTTGATGACCAAGAACATTTCAGTAAATAGAAGCTGTACTTTGTTAATAGTCTCCTCAAACTTATTTTCTTGTCTGCATTTCTCATGCCATCTTCTGTAAAAAAAATATGTTGGTCAAGGAACTAATGTCAAAGTAAAATATTAAAATCATAAGCATGCAAATATTTTGACCTCTTAAACATTTTATTTAGTTTCAGGATTTCTAAAACTGCCAGTCTAATGAGCAATTAGAAACAATGGTTCCCTTCCCAAAAGCTTTCCTTTTCAAGTTTATGAATTACATCATACAGCGTAACATGAATCAAACAAGAAAAATATGTAGGAGAAAGATGATTACAATGCTGTCTCTTATTATTACCTTTCTATCCTCTCTAAACAATTAGGTCTAATTGGGACAACTGTTTACATCACCATGTAGCACACTTTGTAGAAATCATTTTTATGGAACTTAAGATATCCTGCCTGTTTAAATAGTCCTTAAAATATCTAGCATGACTACCTTCAATTTCAGATCAGTCCACTTCACATAACAGTTTTCAAAGTATAGAATCCAAATCTTAACTTACAAATTGTCTTACAGTACTAACAAAATAGTGTCTTGTTATATAATGTTCTATGCTTTATCAGTTATGAAAACACTTCAGATAAGTAGATATACCTTGAGATAATAATCCCCTATGCTTCCCTTGTATGTCAATCCCAAAGTACCAATCATTTTACAAGTTATTGTGGAATCAGTTAAACAATGCAGATGAAAGTCAAGAATGTCGGTATCTTAGGAAACACATGTCTGTTTCTCTTCTGTGAGATTGTAAAAGCACCTCCTTTTTACTTCATATTAAGAACTGGTCAAAGGGTATTTCTTCCATCGTAAGATTGGAAAAAAAATTCTCCCTCCCCCCTCAAAAATCGCCAGTAAATTCTAGGAAAAACAATTCCTTGCTTCTTCCCTATTTATTGTTTTATTTAATCGATTTAGGTGGCCACCCATCTTGTCAGCTGCAGCTCTGGGTGGGGAACATAAGATTAAAATCCAACAGAACAAAACAACAACAAAAAAGGAAAATAATACAATAAGAGTATAATGGTCAATCTAATCCAATCCATATAGAAATAATCATACTGAAAAGTCACATTGACATGTTCCCAACCAGACACTTGTCTGTGTCAGAACACTCACTGAGAGATTGAGCTGTAAATCAAGTATTAGTCTTCCTTCTTGCTGCAGTCTGTACCATTTTGATTGCCTTGAAGTAGACTGAGATGCCACTATCTATATACCTGAAAGGTTCAAGAAATTGTATTATTTAATCTCCATCAAAACATTTAGGTGTGCATTTCAATATTCAGTGTGTGATCTTTTGGTTTGCTCAGGTTTTGTACTTTATTTTCTCATTGGGTTCCTGTAACCAAGGTTCTCTTTATCTCTGGACTTCTTTGTCTTTCATTTGATCCTGTTTACTTGTCCAAGATTGTATCAATATGGACAAATTCACTGGACATCAGTGAGTATATTCATCTCCCAACTCTGCAGGTAATGTGAAAAGTTGAACTCAGCTTTTGGTGACTTCATGGGCACACCCATGTAATTTTCTAGGCAAGCAGTGTGGACTTCTGCAAGATTTTGACTTCCCAGTCTAGTATTCCCTGGTACCTAGTCCTCAGTAGTGTATGCTCTTCCATGGTTTCTAATGGATACAAAGAGATTGTACGTACACTTTTGGCCCTGTTATTAAAATGAAGGAGGACACATTTGAACATAGGGCAATTTAGAATAAAAAATACAAATATAATTATTCCATAACCTCACAGCTTTTAGTATTGTCCCAGTGTTGTGCTGCTAGTGCATCTTGAATGGTTTGATAGAAGTGAATTTATACACCAGTGTAGCGCATGTTACTGTAATTTCAGGCATAGTAAATGAATTCAAATTCATGTACTGTTGCTGACTATGTAGAATAAGTGACGGCGACTGCAAAGGACATGTAGCTATGAAGGAAACAGGATAAATTGCATGATAAGCTTCTACATATGAAGAGCATTATTTCTCTTAATGGGCTATGTGATCATTATTTTATCTTATATTGCTATGGTCTTTATCAGTTATAAACTTTGGTAGAAAATAAATATAAATAATAATAAATTATATTAACAACATTTTATAGGACAGTTTATGAATTAGTTTAGGTGGCAAAATTAGGAAGTATATTATTCTGGTAATATAACAGTAAGTCTAATATCTGAAATATTGAAGACAGGTTATCAACTAATACATGTGTGTTCAAACCAACAGTTGTGTTGAATTAATAGGATGCATCCTATGTACCTATCAGAGAATAAGAGTCGGACACGACTTAACGACTAAACAACAACAACAACATAGCTAATGACAAAGGAAAATAAAAAAAACAAGAGCTTTGCTATAGAGATGGAATGTCCAGCAAAAAATAGATGTGATCCTGAAAGAATTATATTGGAGAACAGATTACAGTGGATCATGCTCTCAATGACTATTTGAACAAAAGAGAAAGATGAAGATGTTCTGTTGGCTGAACATTAAAGCCATATCTCTGGATCTGAAAAGGCTGAATTTTGCTTTAGTGTAGGCAGTTGCCTAATCCCTTTCCAGCACAAACAGTGGCACCAATGATCATTAGTTTAGTTGCTAGAAAGGCATGATAGAACTTGAACGTATACAGAGACCAATTGAATAAGCTTGGTTGATGCTGTCACAGATGTCTTCTTTGCTATACACTATATAAAAAGTTTAATAAGGACATATACAGATGTAAAGCCAGAATATACAGCATGAATACTTTATCAAATGATCTTATTAAAATGTATTTAAATAATGAGAAATCATTACATCTCCTCCTCTGAAGGAGCAGAGAATCTGTTAAACTTTCCTCTGGAGTAATTTTGATTAACAAGCAAATTGGGAAATGCATGTGTGGAAGCTAATTGGTATAAAAAGAATGAATCATCTAGTTCATTATTATTTCAAAATTATTTGCCCAGTTTTCCTTGAAAAACCTTGGGCTGTTTTTTTTTTATTTTAAAGCCACATTTAATTGGTTGCAATGAGTGACACTTAATTTTCCTTCAGTCAACATAACCTGACCCCACAATTATCATCCAGAAGGTATCTTTTCGAAATATGGCTGCACTGCTATTCTTACAAGTTTTGGGGGAGCATCGCTATTTATTTCAATAGGTCTAGACCATTTTATGTTTCTTTTTATAGCTATGGTACTGCGGTGTAGAATAGTTTCGTCATCATATTAAAATTTAGCCTAAATACTCAGTTCATTATAGCACAGCTTAGTTCCCCTTTGATGCCTCTGAATTCTCTGGATATATTCATTGCTAACATGGTAACATGAGCCTTAGTTTACATTTTTTAATGAGACTTAAAAGTGACACGTGGATGTTGTTTACATAAAATTCTTGATAAGGAAGCAGATAATTCAACAGTATAGGGCTGCAACTTTATCTGTAAGTATTAGCTGATAACATGATGTGTATTATCCAATTGATTTTATCACCCAGACTTTCTAAACGGCATTTTAAATTTGTTATTGACATACACCTGTGGGGTTGATGAACATGCAAAGTTGATGGTCCATTAACGTTTCTCATATCTCCACAGTATATCAACGTTTTTCTGTTCTACCCCACTTGCAACAGCTGCTGTCCTGTGCTTTTGCTGTGGCTGAACTCATCTTAATGGACTGGCTTCATATCTCTTTATAGCCAAAGGGCTTTCAGTTCTGTTATTAAACTACAAAGAAAAGAAAAAAGCTTACTGCAGTAGTTGCTCAAATGGATGTAAAGAAAGCCCAATCAAGAGATTTGTTTGTGTGTCTATGTCTGTCTATAATGGTTACCACATTGTGGACCCAGGGAAGAGATGCACAACTTGATTTAATTATTTTTATTCCCCATACAAAGCAATATGATGAAGTCTGCTCTGTGGAATTTTTTTAAAGAGAATATTAGGACAAGCCAAATAATTTACTGTTCTTACAAATAGATATTTACTTAAGACATGAATAATGTTCTCTACCCTGTTCTTACTTACAAACAAGCATACAGTAAAGTGGTCAGCTTAGTGCAGACCTGTGGCCTCAACAGACAGAGTTACTTCATGCAGAGGTTTAGTGTTATTTGGCTGGTCGGCTCCCAAACCTCCATTATCTCATGTGCCTGATGTGCTTCCAGTCTGGGCAGCTGTCAGTGTGGTTACAAGAAGATCGTGCTGCATCCCAGGCTTTCTCCCTTCTGATTGATCCCCTTTGTTCATTCTTTTTTAAAATAGTTTTAATTAAAAGATTTTACGTATATAATAAGAAATAAATTTAAAGAAAAAATATAGTTAATGTGAACAAGAACAAAGGAAAAGAAGAGACAAAAAAGGAGATAGAAAAAAGAAAAGAAAAAAACATGAAAAAATACATAAAGAAGTGTCTTCCGATCTTCTTCTTAATTCTAATCAAACCTCTCTCTCTCTAAGATTACATCATAATTTCCTTTTTTCTATAACCTATTCTTTCTAATCATCAAAACCATAGGTCACAAAATCATTTTCTCTTATGCAAAAAGTCCATGAGGTTAATAATGACCTTTCTCTAATTTGGCCATCTCAGCAACTTTTTGTCAATTTCACCAACCATTCCTCCATGGTGGGTAATACTGAATCTTTCCATTTTTGTGCATATAATAATCTCGCTGCAGTAATCATATATTGAAATAATCTTTCATGAGTCCTTTCTAACTCTGTATCCATCAGTCCTAAAAGTTCTGGCTTCTCCTTTTTTTGTTCATATAATGTATACTGTGGTTTGTTCATATATACTGACTCCTGTGTGTGAGAAACTTATGACATCTGGGACTTGGCTTTGTATTTACCAAAGTAATCTGATTATAATCAGAACAATCATCCTCACAAGATGTCCTTGCTAATTCTACTTTCTTACAACAGACTGTGACATTATCTAACTATTGACAATTTATTTGACTGCTTTCTCATCTCCCCCCCTCTTTTTTTTGGCTTTGTGTGTTGATTTGACTTTATTTTTATTATTCATAACTGCTGTTCCTGGTCTTCCTGAGAAGGTATTCTCAGTCTTGTATCAACTTTCCTTCAGCCATTTCAGAAAGTTCACACTCATCTTTTCATTAACAAAATATAATGGCTTCTACAAATATCAACCTTCTTCTTAGTTAACATACATAAATAGCCACAGGACATATAAGCTACCATACATAAACTTCAATTCATAGAATCCTGATCTCTCTCTTTATCATTCTCTCATACATTAAAAGGGTTGTGATGGATCAAAACAAAGGCCAATCTAATTCAGTATCCATAGTGGCCACCTGCATGCCTACAAGCAGAACCAGAATGCAATAGTTTCCCTAGTTTTTCCCAAAACTGTTTTTCAGAGGCATTTTGCCTATGGTACTGGAAGTAGCATAGCTGTCATGACCAGTGGTTATTATGTAGTTCCATGTATATCTATAATCCTACCACCCTCAAAGCTGGTGGACATTACTCTACAAGTTGCAAACTTCTCACATTAATTGTGTGTTGTATGAAAAAGTATGTCTTTTATCTGGAAGACTGTCACTGGAAAATGTTGGATTCTAGACAGAGGCAAAGTGTGAATCCCTAACTACTTTCTCTATACCACATGTGTCATCTAGAATTTTCTCCAAGTCTTGCAAATTTTTATGCTAAAAAAGTCCAAACTTTATCATGTTTCCTCATAAGAGAGCTACCTGAAGTCAGTCATTGTTTAGATTAAGAGCACATAGTAAGAAGAGCTCTGGTAGATATGACCAAAGCCTGTTTAGCCCAACATTCTTCATTACACAGTGATTAAAATATATCCAGGACATTAAAAACAGGACATGAGAATGATAACCTTCTAGCAATTGGTTTTAAGGATTTAAATGATGGATGAAACTTAGGAAGAAATGTATTGTAATCAAGGCTACTAGATATTGATAGCCCAATCCTTCATGAATTTGTCTGGTCTGTTTTTAAAGTTGATCTTCACCAACTGTTGGCACTAAATTCCATAGCTTACTTATGAATTTTTAAACAGATATTTCCATTGATTGGTGTTGAATCTTCCTACATTTAGTTTTGTGGGATGTACTCATGATCAAACATTGTAGGAGAAGAAAGTCAGTATCAACAAGAACTTCTATCTGCCCACATTTTCCATATCATACATTAGAGAGAGAGAGAAAGAGAAAGAGAACACTTTATTTTGTTACCCATATTTCTTCTGAGGTAAAATTCCCAGATGTTTAAACCTTTCCTCTAACTTCTTGGTTGTACTTTTCTACATGTTTTATTGATCTACAATACCCTGTTGGAAATTAGAACACAATACTTCAAACACATCAAATATTAGAATTTATTTACAATCCGTTGCCTAATGATCTCTAACATCAAATTTGTAGCTACAAAACTGGTTTGATATTTTCATTGAGCTTTCCACAGGTCTCTGAGATCACATTTGTATTTAATCACAGCTAATTCAAATCCCACTGGTGTATACATGAAATTTGGATTTTCAATGCATTTCACTTTGCATTTGGTAACTTAAAACTAAATTTGCAACTCTGAAACCCATTCACCCAGTTTGGAGAGATGCTTCTTTGAACTTTTCAAGCCTGAATAATTTGATGTTGTCAACAAACTTGGCTGTCTCAGTGGTCATCCTTAAGGTCTTTTATAAACAAGTTAAAATGTATTGGTCCTGATGCATTTTCATGGGAATTCCAGTTTGTACATCTTTCTTAATAGTACAAGTGCACCCATGTCCACATTCCATACTCATACATTTGAGAATATTTAAAATCCATTTCTCAACATATTTATTAGAATGCATCATATTCTCCAAAGAATCTCATTTGGATATATAAATGGACTAATTGAATAAAAACTGGCAATGTGATTGTTAAAAAACAATGTGTTTTTGTTTACAACATATGTGAGTTTCAAATATTGCTTGAAAGTTTTTAAGAAATAAGCTTTAGAAATAAGTCTTAGCTAGCAGCATAGATAGAGCAGTATGATTTGTGCTAGGAGATATTATTTCCCTAAGCTGTCAAGCACTACACACAATACAAGCATGATTAGATGGCCAGACTGAAGAATGAACTGATTTCAGGCTTGTGGGATCTACCTTGATTTTTACTAGGACCCTGAGGGCCACCAGCAAGAGCCAAGTACAAAATAACAGCTTGGGGAGTTTGATATATATTTAGAATGATAAAACAAGCAATTCTGGAAGCATGTTCATCCTGGGAATTCATTTATTTTCTTTTACATAACTGAACTTTCAGTCTTTTTACCTCAAAAAATCCACTTCTGTTTCTCTACATAGATTAATTTAGAAATCCACAAGATTTCTTGTAGTTGTTAGAGAACTGGAAACTAGGAACAGTTATTGATCACCTAATGTTTTATTAGTACAGTGGTCACTAATCCTTTGGGGCTGGTGAGCATATTGATATTTTGGAAAGGTGTTAGGGGCACTCTCAGCAGTTCCTCAAGGTAATAGCCATAATGAGCATGGCCAGTCACCAACCTCCCATTTGCAAGAAGGCAAACTGGTGTTGATGGTGTACACCTGACTAAAAACAAACAACTACTGAGCTGAAGCCACCCACTGGTCTATTTCCTAAGAAAGTTTCTGGAGTCTATGGAGGGATCTTAGTTATAGAAATACAGATCATGCTTGAGATTAGTGATTTGTTTTGCAACATGCTAGTTTACTATTCACTTATTTATAATTACAAGAATCTTAAAATTATCTGAGGAACCGCCTCGCCCCGGTCATTTCAGCCCGCCCCACTCGGTCCAGCAGAAGGGGCAGGTTGCAGACCCCACCGGTCAAGGAATTTTGATTGGTGGGGTCTAGGCAGAGAGCCTTTTCTGCTGTGGCTCCCGCCCTATGGAACATCTTGCCTCCAGAGGTCCAGTATGCCCCCTCCCTCATGGCCTTCAGGAAAGGGATTAAATCCTGGCTCTGCCAGGAGGCCTGGGGGCCGGATGGAGGCCTGCACCTGTGGAGATGGCTGGTGGGATGATGGGTTTGCTCCCCCCCCCCCCCCCCAGCTTCTTGCAGGTTTTTAGGGCTAAAAATTAGGAGGTTCTTAGGACATTTTTAATATATGTTTCTTTTTAATTATTTATAGATTTTACTCATTGTTGGAGGGACTCGTGTTTTTTCCTTTTTTATTATTGTGAGCCGCCCAGAGTCACCCACTGGGGGAGATGGGCGGCATACAAGTTTGATAATACAAAATAAAAAAATAGAAAACAGGTAGGGCAGTTCCAAGGTAGGGCAATTTCAAGGGTGGTATGTCAAGCACATTAATGTCCATGGGTGCCATGTTGGGGATCAAGGTACTAAATGATTACAGCATTACTCCCCACCCTGACATCCCAGAGCATCCCCTCATAGTGAATACAATATTGTCCAGAAAAATGAACAGCATTATTAACAATGGGAGATAAACCACCCATCAGTTGAAATTCCAGTTTATTGGCCTCAGCCAATCCATTTTTACATCTAACAGCATCATCATCTCATCTACACTGGGAGAAAAAAATGAGTGTTAAGTACATATTTATGAAAATGTATGGAGCGTGTCACCTTGTGGTTTCATTTGTACATGGTAAAAATCATAGGGGCAAAATAGGCTTCTTTAGGATTCTGTAAAGATTCAAGGGAGCATCATCGTGTGAACTTCCCCCTCCCTTGAGAAAATCATCACTATCCACACAGAAACACATTTTAATGGGAACAAATCCTATAAAAGAATGAGTTTGATAGCTGACTTTGAGCAACAACATTCAAAATTACATGAAAGTTAGATAGTACCATGCCCAATTACTTGAGCTTATACATAGGCATTTTTTTTTTCCTGTGCTGCCTTTGAATCAGTGTTGACTCCTGGTGACTGGACTAGTCCCTGCAGTTTTCTTGGCAAGATTTCAGAAGTGGCTTGCCATTGCCTCCTTCTTAGGGCTGAGAGAATGACTGGCCCAGGGTCACTCAGTAGGCTTTGTAGGCAGGACTGGAACTCATAGTCCCCCAGTTTCTAGCCTGATGCCTTAACCACTACACCAAACTCCTATAACCTTTTTATAATATGATATAAGATAATCTGACGATATTCTGCTCCTCAAAGGTCAAGCAGAGATGACTACAACATCACTTCCCAGCACATATTTGACATTATATTAATTCAAATATTCTGGTTTAAACTATGTTGGAAAATGGGGATGTACTAGTGCACATAGTCCATTTACTCTCACATTGCTCCCAAATAAGCCAGAACCAGTAGGCAAAAGCAGTTTAGCATAAGCCTAAATTTGGATGTGAAGCTGTCCTGGAACACGAAGAAAGAAAAAAAGTGAGGAATCATTATACTGCAAATAATGGACCAGTATAAATCATGTCTTACAATGATGTCCAGATAAGACCAATTTAAAAAGTAGAAGGTAGTTGAAACTGAACTATTTTTAATCTCCCCTCTGAGCTTAGCCCAGTTCGCTTTACCAGGTACTCGTACAAAAAGTGTCCCTATATCTTGAAGAAAGAAGCTAAGTGAGTGGCCTTCATGTCTATCTCAGACTTTACCCAAGGGACAGCAGCATTATTTGCAATGGAAAAAAATTAGCAATTACAACCACTCCCCCCCCTTTTTTTTTTTTTGCTTTTTGCCTTTTTCTTTGTTTGTTCTTCATCATTCTTGTGAACCCTGAAGGAGTCAGAACATGTCCCTAGGCTGCTTCAAATTACTCAGGAGGCTACAAGGAGCCTGTAAGTAATTGAGAAGAAGAATACAAAATCTATTAAAAGCTATATTTCCTTTAAGTCCATTCATCTCGGACAGTCAAGAAGCTAGGCATTAATTTTAGTTAGAGAATTAATTCATTTCCTGTTATTAATTTTTTCTTTAAATATAAGCCAATGCTATTTTTTGTATAATCTTAGCTGCAAATACCTTGAAACTCAAGTCAGCATTAACAGGACTTACACGTGGAAAGTGTGCATTTGCATCATAGGCAAATGGTTGTTTATTATCAGAGTAATGATGAAAATTTCTTACCGTCTTAGCTTCTTGGGAAACAACCATTTATATCATTCACATCTCACCCAGAAAATATGCGTGTAAATGTGTTTTTGTGTTTGCCCAGCAACAGGCTTTTCTGCAAAACTTTGCATACTCTTTTTCCTTAAATAAACATTCTATTAAAAGTCCATGCTCTCCGCTGTAATGTATTTGCCTATGTGCATATGTGTATTTAAAATAAAGGTAAAAAAAAATGCAAGCTCCATTTCTGGAACATTAGTCCATGGACTATTATCATAAAGCTTCCCCCACGGGGGAAAAAATTCAAAGCCCAGGCTTAAGCAGGTAAACTCACGTTTATAATTTTTGGGAACAGTTTGGGTTATTCTCATGGATTTCCTTGAACCTCACTTTGCTATCGAGTCAGAGTACTATATTGTAGTACTCGAAACTTTGAAACAACAATTAGGCAGACTTTGGAAGGACAAAAAGGAAATTTTGCTGCAACATGACAATGCTAGGCCTCGTGCCTCATGAGGCAATTGCAAAGTTGGCTTTCACCCGTTAACCATACAGTCCAGACTTGGCTCCATGTGACTTCCACATTTTCCCAAAATTGAAGGAACATGTTCATGAGCATCTGACCCAAATAAAGAGATGTCTCGCTGTAACCTCTAAATATAATGCACATTTTAATAATATCAATTATTATTATCTGTAAATGTTTTCCACACACTTAGTGGTTCTATTGTCTTTCCACTTCCATTTCCTAGTACTCAAACTAGACCCAACTCTGGGGAAATTTTGTCCAATTTGTTTCCTCCCTCCTTCTCTATAAATAGAAACTCTGCATGATTGCATGCAACCCTGCTAATTGTCCAAACTTTGACATGCTTTTTACAACATTGGTACTTCTGTAAAATTGCGAAGTATTATTGTTCCCATATATAATCACATTTATCTGTTTGACCGTTGCACAGTATCTTATTGTTTAATAATTTGTACTGGTTCTCACTTCATTTCAAATCAGGACTAATTTAAATAGTACTCTCTAACTGATGGTATTTATATAAAGTTGTGGGTGTTGTTGTTTTTTACATTTGAGTCATAGCAGAGTCTAAAGTCAGCTATTTATAAAGCTTCAAATACAAGGGATTAGTAGGCCCATTAAAATATACCTTTCTGAATTATCAGATACCTTCTGTCACTTATATTCATCTCAATGTCAGTGTTTCTTTTCATAGTTTACCTGAAACATCTTCCAGACATCTCATTGTCTGGATTTTAAGTTACTAGAAGGTGTTGCTTGGAATGGGGGACATTATCATGTTAAGTGAGACAGGTTCAATTCTAGAGAATCCCTTCTGAATGAAGTTTAACTGTGTTTCCTCTCCAGAGAAGCTTGCTTTGTACTATCTTTATTGTTTCTCTGGCCCTGGTGAAGATTTCTATTTAGCATATTTTTTAGTTTGTTAATTACTTTGTATGTGCATTGCATTCTTATTAATTATTATTTTTTATTACTTGTAAGCTATCTAGGTGCTGGGAATACATAATGATGATAATGTTAATGCTCTCTCATATATATATATATGAAAGATTTTTTATGTGAATAAAAGTAATATGATAAAATATAAAAAAGAAAATTAAGGTAAAAGATAAAAGATAAAAGAAAGTGTGGAGGAAAGAAAAAAGAAATTAGAAAAAAGAAGTGGCTTCTGATCTTCTAATTTGTAACAGCAGTTACAAACAAGCTTATTTTCTCCCTTCCCTTCTTAATACATACATACTTCCCCTCTCCTCATATTCAACCCTTTTTAGTTAACAAAAATAAAAATCACTCAGGTCATTTTTAACTATCTTCAGCAAAAAGTACATCAAGAGTTTTCAATCTTTTATAAAAGTACTTATTATTTTACCTCTGATCAAACACGTCTATTTTGTATTCTTTCCTCATAGTCAATCTTCTAAAAGATGTTTCTTTGGGCAGAGTTAAGTTGGTATTAAAGTCCTGTTGTATAACTTGATCTCTTGTCATCTTCCTGACAGAGTGCCCAGGTGTATCTCTTGAAACATTTTTTATCTTTACATATTTTGTATTAATTCTGCACACTGTACCCACTTCTGTACCCTCGTCTTCCTCTTCCCATTTCATAAATTCTGTTAAAACTTTAATAGCTCTCTCCGTAATGCCTTCCCCGGGGTTGTTCCAAAATTACTCTTGATCTCAGACAAATTTTTTCCTCCAATGATGCCACATCCAGATCTTCATTCATTTCTCTGGTTATTATTTCCATCTTATTTTCTGGGATCTCCATTTTTTCCTTAATCTGTTTAACTGCTCCAATTATTTGTATTTCAGATTCTTCCAATTTTTTATTCATTTTCTCTTCCATATTTGCACATCTTTCAGCCAGTAAAGATGTCACTGACTATAATATTCTTCCTCCATTCCTCAAACATCTTTTGTAACATCCCTGGTGTAATGTTTTTTCCTGGTGTTTGCTGTGTTAATGATCCTCTTCTCCCTTCTCTCACTGCTTCTCTGATAATAGCCATCTCTCTGTCTCTCTCTTTTTTTTTTTTTATTTGCCCAACAAGGAAAAGCAACAGCCAAAACCTTCTCCCTTTTCCCCCTTTCTTTTCCTTTTCTCTATGTTCTTAACTCATTGATCCTATTCAACATGTTCTACAGTCTATGCTCTTTAATGACAATCTCTTTACTTTTTGTTTACAAAAATCCCCCAATCATTTCTCTTGGAGGACTCAAACAGTCCTTTTGCCCATGAAGATAGGTGATATTTGCTTATTTAATTTGTTTAATTAATTTAAAAAGACTTAAAAATAAGCAAAATCCAAATTCAGCCAAACCCTTTTATCCATTTTAAATATTCATAGTCCAAACTCTTAGCAAGCTTTTGGTTGTAGATTATTTTTAAATCCTTGTATGTATTTCTTTCCATTTCCCTTTATTCATGCTCTGGGTCATAGGAACACTCACCAGGAGGTCTGATTACTCTGATGCTCCAAAGATCTCTGCAGCTTTTAAATAATTATAATGCAAATGTGTTTTAGAAAGTGAGGTCAATCTCAGTGTCCCTTACAGGTTCCACTGAGGCTGCGAGCACAATCTTTCTTCCTTGACTTCTGGTGCTCTTACTCGCGAGCCACCTGCAGGGTTTCTGCAGGCTTCCACACAGGGAGCTGCCTTCTGAAGCACACATGGGCAATCTCTTTGGCTTATCCTTATCTGGAGAAGCTCCGTCAGTCCGCGCTTACTGCCTGATCATGGTTCTCCACCTCAATGTCATCCCCGCTCTTGGAGAACACGTCAGCCATTTTCTTGACCCAGAAAACCTATGATGATAATGTTCTTGATGATGATATAGATGTGAAACTGAGGATAAACGAATAGCACCTGAGGTAATTTGAACAGGTCGCACAGACCCTCTGGGCCACTATTCTTTTCTACCCTTTTTACTGCATATGCTGCCTGCTTTATTTTTATAGACTAGTATGGAAAAGTTCTGCTCTTCTCAATGTCCCCCCCCCCAGGTTAGTTTTATATTGATAATAAAACTTCAAATCTCAATTGAGACTTTCTCAGTCCTGAAGCAAAAGGGTTTGCGTTTCTCTCTGGTGCTGCTCTTGTGCCCAGTCATTCATGTTCTAATTCATATCCTATATCAGTTGTCATACTGTATCTCAAATACTTTGGACAAATATTCACATTTGATAATGGGCATTGTATTGGGGGGAGGGGAATTAATTGTAAAGCAGTGATAGGTGTTCAATCCAATATTACTGAAAGTTAAATCTAAAGAACAGTATTAGTGTTTGGAAAGAATCAAGTTACATTTCAACATTTTGAAGAAGTTCAAACATTTTTGGAATAGTTTCATGCTGAATAATACACTAAAATGCAAATGGTCTCAAGAATCTAAGCACTTTAAATAAACAATGAATTTAGTGTTCTTTTAGAATAATTCTACCTCATACCGGATTTTCTGTTTTCCCCTTCTCCAATAATCAGTCAGTATTCTACTGCCAAATGGACATGCTCTGTCCTCATTGATTATATTTACTTGTCTCTTCCTTCACTTCATCAAATGTGACATATAGTGATGACATACATCATCATGATCAGTAGATTAAAATCCAGACCGAACTATCCTTGCAACAGTTTACTTCCTGAATCATGTCCATATCATTCGCTGATGATGGAGAGTTATTTGGATAATAGACTGCTGGCTCAGAATTAGTTGCACTTCACAAGAACTGTTAAAAGTGTGTTTAGCTAAAGCATGGAAAACTTGACTAGGATGGATTTAAACTGAATCCTGTTGTAATGGATACTTACATCTGAAATAAGAAAAATACCTTATATATGTAGCCGGTCTGAAATTAAATATGCATCAGGAGTATGTCAAAATTGCAAAAAGGGCAAATGCAATTTCAGTTTACATCAACACAAATATGGAAAATAATAATTCCACTTTATTTAGCAATGGATATCAACATAAGTATTGTGTTCAGTTCTGGGCATCACACTTTAAGAAAGATTTGGGCAATATGGAAATATTTCAGAGAGGCCAGAAAAGGATGTTCAGGAGACTAGAACTGTAGTCTCATGAAGTAAGATTGAAGAAACTGGGAATGGAATCATGGTATTCAGACAAGGCAGCCATCAACAGGCACATAAATAACATCTACACACTATTCAAAAGAGACAATAAAAAGGAAAAAAAAAATCAGAACATCTCCTCATCAGCAATCATCACCCACATAAGCAGAGATTAACACCAAGATTATCACCAGACAGACAATCAGGCAGTAAACAATACCCTAATCAAGGAACTACCAAGGGGGCGAGGGGGGGAACACTCACCAACACTGGCAGGACAAGCCCCAGTATATAAACAGATAGCAAATCCCACTCCATTCTAGCACTGAAGATGCTACCTATCCGGGTAATGAAATGTTTGCAAGAAAACAACCAAGCTCAGAGAACCCCAAGGACTCCACAGAAACTGGGAATGCTTGGTGTTCAGAAGAGCAGGCTGAAGGAGAGTATTATGGCACTTTTCATGTACCTGAAAACATATCATGCTGAAGACAGTCAAAGCGTTCTATTCTCTATTTTCCCAAAGCACTAGACACAGAATAATGGATTTAAATTACAGAAGGCAGATTCTGATTGAATGTTTGAAAAAAAAAACCTTCCTAATTGGATGAGCAGTTCAAGAGTGGAACCAATTACCCAGAGAGATGGTATGCCCTTTCAGTGGATTTGCTCAAGCAAAGACTGTACAGGCATTTACTGGGGACACTTCAATGTGAGTTCCTGCGCTGAGTACAGGTTTGAACTTGATGATACAAGTGGCTCCTTTCAGCTCTGTTGTTCTGACTATTCACCACAAGTAGAGTGTGTGTCACTGTTTTGTAGGTTTTTAGAGTGTTTGCAGGAAAAATAGAAAGCAAACATTAAAAGCCATCTGGAAGCATACGTGTCCATATCTAAACATAATGATGCCAAAAAGATGAAATGTGTGCTGGGGTGTTATGATGCAAAGGCTACCCTTTTGCACACGTGCCATGCTTTAGCATGCAACATTCGGAATTTCAGTGCTAGTTCACAGATCTTTGATGTGTGGATATAAAGAGTAAGTTGTCTTGTCATGTGGTAGACATCTTCTTTTATTCAAAAACTTGTTCTACATCTGTGTTATAAAAATGTTATTTGGCATCTTCTTTTATTCAAAAGCTTGTTCTGCACCTGTGTTACAAATATACAATTTGGCATGATGAATCAACCAGATGTGATAGCTATTTTAATGTTGAGATTGCAAGGAGATGAAGGAAAAAGGGAGTAGGTACGTGAGGATTCCCACCCTATGAAAAAGGAGTACAAAGCTGCTATAGACCAGATGAACTGAAATTTTATTTCAACCTGGGCAGTAAAGAGAGGGGAATATTTTACTTCTACCACACAATTTACAGGAGACAGTTTAAGAGAAGCAGATCTCAGGAAATCATTTCCTTTACTGTTTGTGACACTTCCCCATATAATATCCTTATTTTAACCTCATGGCTAATTTCTCCCTCCAGGATAATATTAGTTGTTACATTAAGCATACCCTACCCATACTTTTTATTTGTTCAGTGCCATACAGAGAGGACTTGTTGATCACGTATTGTGAGTGTGGAAAAGATGTTGTATTCTACTTTATATTTGTTCCCAATCCCCAATAAATATCTTCAGAATACTCTGCGTTTGTCACCGCTCAAGCCATTTAACTCCATCTTTCTATTTTACTAGCTTTTTTAAAACTGCCTCTTCTAATATTCCGTAGTTCATCTGCTACAAGACATACATCACTTTTCCAAACCTTTACAGATTACTTTATGGGAAAAAAAACTGGTATTAAAGAATCTGATATTTATCACAGGTCAGAAGGGAAGATGTGCTCTTAATACAGTATATCAGAAAAGTTTCTTCCAGAATTCTCTAAGTGGATGCTAATTATGCTAGTTGGGAATTCTAGAATTTCAATTTTAAGACATGTGGAAGTTGGAAATATATTTATATTATATAATGATATCTAATGCATGACAATTGTGAAAATTGCTGAGAAAATGCAAATCTGACTCTTTCCAACATATTTTGGTAATACATTGTTCCCTTGTCATGTCCTTTCATTTTCCTCTTGTTGGCACTAAAACATTCATAATAGTATTCACAAAGCTCTTCAGAGTATTCTCTACAGCAGTGGGAACATTGCTAATGTTGTAATGAGCCAACCTATGGTAATTATTAAAAAAAAAAAAAGGATCAAAGTTTTTAAGCACAGAATTCTTTGCTTTTTAAAAGCAACTTTTATTGAAAACCCAGAGAATTCAGTACTAACATCATGTTAGAAGTGTTAGCCTTTGAAAATCAAAGTAAACTATAATAATATTTTTAGTTCTCTGAGTAGCAATTATTCATTAAAGCACTACACACTAATTGCTATCATAAGTGCACAAAGAGCAAATGCAGTAATTTAAATCATACAGTGGCTATAAATCAATAATGTAGATGTGAAACAGGAACTCCCTTAGTTAACATGGACTTTTTAAAATATATTTTTTATTCCTCAAATAAATTAGATTCTTCAAATGAACAGGGTAATCCCAGCTCAAAGATGTGCTGGCTATAGAAAGTTTAAGATGAGATGTAAGCTTAGATCTTAAAAGTGTCACTTCTTTTGTGGGTGTCAGAGTCTGCACACTCAATTCCCAAGTTCAGTAAACCCTCTGGAGTCCTTTTGGTTCCATCAAGGATTTCTTTATTGAGAAGCAGCATATAGCACACTATAGTTTGTTGAGTCTGATTTTCCCTAGCATAAAGCTTTCCTTTTAACCCCCTTCCCCCCCACTTCTCTACTGTTCCGGCTTGAATTTCTTCGCACCTGTTCCCGGGTCTCACGGCTGCTTGACCTTGTTGGCGCCTCCAACCAAGATAACGGTTGCACCTGGCTTTTCTTGTTTTATTTCCCCCCTCTTCCTGACTTTTATGGCAGGAACCAGCAAGCGGTTATACAAATCATAGTCTTATCTTTAACTAACATTTAGTCCTGCTAACTATACATCACTATTCTACATTCTTAACATGCTTTCTACTGGCTTTGAATAATAGCTTGTGCAGGTCCTGACAGTGGGAGCTGCATTGGTTGCCAATTTGCTTCCAGTTCCAATTCAAGGTGCTGCTTATCACCTTTAAAGCCCTACATGGCTTGGGATCAGGTTATTTGAAGGACCACCTCACCCCAGTTACACCTACCTGGCCCACCAGAGCGGGAAGGCAGGGTGTGTTGTGGATCCCTTCAATAAGGGAAGTACATCTAGTGGGACCAAGAAAAAGGGCCTTCTCCATGGTGTCTCCCTCCTTATGGAATGTTATTCCCCTGGAGATAGGACCACCCCCACCCTAATACTTTCCTGGAAGGCCTTGAAGACATGGTTTTGTCAGCAGGCCTGGGGACCTCAGGGTGATACAGAACCAATCAAATGGTCAATTTGAGTGTGTCTGCTGCCACCATGGGGGGTTCGTGGGTTATTGGTCTTTTGTACGATGGATTTTAATTCTGTAAGCCACCCGGAGTCACTGTGTGTGGGTTGGGCAGCCATATAAACTTGTTTAATAAATAAATAAATAATTTCATGGACAGAAATTCTCTTCTGCTACTAGGATACACTTTCTTTTGGCTGACTCCTTTACCCAAAATATGTCATTGGAGAAGCCAAGTAATAAAAAAGAGGTAAGAATAACAAGGAGCCATGAAACCGTCCTCCAGCTCAGGATCATCCACACAGTGTTGGCACAGAATTAACTAAGTCCAAAGGTATCCCTAACTAAAATCACCATGAATCTAATGGGATTAAAAAAAAAAAAAACCTATGTCCTAATCCCTTTCCTGAACAATTCTCACTCGGAAATTACCAAAATCAGATGACATCACAATGTGGCACCTGTAGCCACCAGGACAAATGTACTAGTCCCCACAGGTGTAATGGTATGTGGAAATGACCGTGGGAGACAGGAGGAAGAGCTGCAGCCTAGACAACAGTCTGATAAATGAAATTTGAGTCCAGAAGAGTAGGGGTGTTGAAGGAAGGGATCCTCCCTAATTTTTGGGAGAGTAAAAGGGAGGGATGGGAGAGGTAGTTTCAGACTTGCAAGACTCTGATAATGTAACCTGACAATAAAGGTAGAGCTAGTACTCCTGCCGGTGCTTCTTGTCTGGACTACCTGGCTAGGCTAACAATAGTCTCCCTGACCCACCATTTTTTAAGAGACTTGAACTCTTATATGAAAACACTGAAATCTTACAAAACCTCAAGATAATCTATTGACATTACTGTGGTTTTGTATGAGATCATACAACGGTCTCTCACAAGATTTTGCAGAAATCCCACGAAATATCTATTTTGGAAGTAGGGAGATCAGATCATCTATATATAACTATTAGCAGTACTCCTTGGGAAATGATGTATCCTTAAGGATGGCTTAGGCTGGCATCTTGTAGGTTCTAGATGCAATTGCAGAACTAGGATAACTTCAGGAACACAGCTTCACAATCTCTGAGGCTTAGCTGAAACCTTTGGTCACCTTTCTGATGCCAACTTATCCCTGAAGTTGAAAACTAAAAGGATAATTCTCTGGACTGGACTCTTAGTCAGCTCCTGCCCCATGCATTGACCTTGACAGGTGAACATGACAGTTGAAAGGAGAAAACTCTTGATGTACCCCAGAGGAGGTTGTTTGGGTTATCAAATGGAAATGTTAATGGCTCTTTGCACTGTGAGTCTGGATCTGTTTTATCATCTATCTGACTTGTACTCTAAGTTTCCGTGATCCAGATGGCAACCTTTTTTCTCTGCCGGAGTCTTTTTCCTGTCCCTCTCCATCATTATGTTGGAGTACTGTTGGTTCAAGCCCTGTCCCATGGGGTGATAGAGAACAAATCCAGTCCCTCTTCTGTGTAATGACCGTCTTCAGTGCAATTTGCTTGTGACCAAACCTTCCTGACTGCTGTTAATTGTAGCCTTCCTATCTAAGTGCTTGCAAACATGCTGTGTGATAAATCTATTTGAAGACCTTGTCCAAGTCTGTAGTTTCCTGGGTTCTCTTTCCCCTTCTTAGAGGTGAGGGTGACATTTGCTCTGTTCCAGTCTTCAGGGACCCCACTGGTCATCAACAGTTCTCAAAAATTACTGACAGTGTTTCCTTAACCATCTCCATTAGCTCCTTCATTACCCTGAAGATGTGAATTCACTTAAATTAGTGAAATCCCCTTGTATGCTCTCTTTGCCTAACCTAAATTGCAGTTCCTTCCTTCCCCCAGTGGGATGACCATGATCAGCTAAGGCTCCCTTCTGAGAGAATACAGACACAAAATAGGAATTAAGAAGTTCTGCCTTCTCACTATCACTACCACTCCAACAGTTTTCCCTTGCAATAGATCAATACTGTACTTGGCTTTCCTTTTACTTCTAATATGCCCAAACAATCCCCCCCACACACACTTTTTTTCTATTTTTATTATCAAGCTTCAGCTCATTCTAAGCTTTAGCTTTAACTCCAAGTCCAAGTCCAAGTCCAAACAAATCTATTTCCCACAGGAAGGATCCTACAATTTCTGGAGGTGACAGGTAGTCCTAGACTTACAACCATTTATTCAGCGACTGTTTGATGTTTACAAATAGTGATTACGACCAGTCCTTGGAATTCCAGCTGTCTCAGCACCCCTGTGGTCATGTGATCACAATCTGGGTGCTTGGCAACGTGCACTGACTGCTTGCAGTGCCCTGCGATCACGTGATTGCCATTTGCAACCTACCCTACTGGCTTCCCCAGAAAGTTAATGGAGAAGCCAGCAGAGAAGGTCGCAAGCCACCAGGGTAAGTCTTCCCCACCCGCGCACCCTCCCTCAGTCCCTCTGTGCTCATGTCACACTGGCCACTTGCACACCCTCCCTGATTCTTGCTGCACCTCCTTTGTACCCTCAGGGACCTTCCCTAACCCTCACTGCACCTCCCTCAGACCCTTGCGCACACCTGCACACACTCCCTGACCCTCGCTGTGCCTCCCTTGCACCCTTGCACACCCCCCACACACTCTCCCACCTGGCAGCAGCCACTTACCTGCTTGCGGGCTTGCTTGCAAGCCATCTAGGACTTGCAACTTCCTGCAAGCTTCCCACTGACTTGGTTGTGGGAAGCCAGCAGGAAGTTGCCTCACCTAATGGCTGTGGGATTTCATTAACAATGGCAACTGGGACTGCAGGGATTGCTGTCACTAAGTGATGTGGTCGTGCTTTAGGTCGTTCGTGTATCTTGTATTCTCTTCTTCCTATTTCCTATTCATGTCTTTTTTTCTCTTCAGCATTTTACAGATCTCTGAATACATCCAAGCTGGCCAATTTATTTTTTCCCATTTTTCCTTCTTGTGGGGATTATTTGAACTTTCAGTATCTCATTTCATACAACTTCCCATCCTTTCTTTTTTTATTTATAAATAATTTTTATTAAGGATATTATTTACTGTAATAAAATCTAAGGAAGGAAGGCAGGAAGGCAGGAAGAGTGGAAGGTGAAATGAAGAAAAATAACATAGAAAATAAAAAGAAAAAAGTAAGAATATAGTAAAGAGGGAAGAGAAATATATAAAAAGTGATTTCCAACCTTCATCACAAGTATAAACAATTTTTGTAACTCTTCACTCCCTCTTAATTTATAATCAGTAATCTCTTCATCCCATATCCCATCTCTTATCTATAGACAAATCCATAAAGAATAATCTTTTCAGACCTAGTGTCAGCAAAAAGTCCATTAAAGGTTACCAGAAATAACAATGTATCTTATTTTAACCTTGATCAAATAAACCAGCTTTATATTCCTTCCTTTTACTTCTAACAGTCATAATCTTTAGTCCATTCAAACAATGTCATAGAATTTGATTTCTTTTCATTTTTTCTTTGTGCCTTCTCAGAAGATTCTTCAAATCTTCAACAAGCCTCTTTTGTAAATCCAGTATTAAAAAAATTATCCAGGTCACTCTCTTGGTTTATGATTTGTATTTCTCTTTTGATTTTTAAAACTTCAACCGGTTTTTAATATATCCAGTAAGGCTTCCTTTTCCATGCCTTTCTCTTAGCCTGTCATTTGGAGATCCACTTCTGATGCCGTCTCTGTCTTGTCAAATAAAACTTGTTCCTCATTGGCCATTTCTTTCATAACATCTTTTGAACACAATCTATCCATAGAAGCAAACATTGCTATTGACATGTTGATACTAAATTCTGATTCCATTTTTCAAAAATGTCCTTCAGTATTTTCAGTGTTATAATCTTTTGTATCATTTTATACATCCCAGTGAATTATCCATTAATCAGGCTTGTATATTTTTCTCCTTTAACTAAAATCTTTAGTTGCCTTGAGTGTCCAGTTTTTAAAATTGCTTATCTTTATTTCGTCTTGCAAAAGCCCAAACAAATCTAATTCCCACAGGAAGGATTATTTATAATTAATTTTAAAAATCTTATTCCAAATTTATCTGGATCCTTAATACATTTATAGCTTTCTAGGATCAAAATCTTATTTAGCCTTTTCCTGTTTATTTCATTTTTGTTAATTCTTAAACTTATGATTAAAATTTTCTTTCATTAAGGATTGAAGGAAAACTCACCCAGCATTTTCAGACTTGTCGATCCAAAGGTCTCTAATACCTTAAAAGTAGTTAACAAGAAATTTCTGAATATAATTTGAAAAGGAAGTTTGCAAACTTAGGGTCCTTTAAAAGCTGCTGAACATGGTTGCAAGCATTGTTATTCCTGACTATTCCTGTCATCTTCCAGTGCTCAAAACCCACTGGGGACTGCTGTCTCGTGGTCTCCTCATGAGAAGCAACTGTTTGGAGCACATGTAGGAAATCTCTAATCCTCTCCTTGTCTGGAGAGGTTCCAAAGAGCTGGTCTACTCACTGGCTATTCATTCTTCACCATGTTCGTTGACTTCTCTTTTCACAGAGCCATCTTCAGTCCGCCATTTCTTCTTCCAGAAGTCAGAACTTTCCATGCTTTCTGATTACTTTTCTCCTTCAGAATTCACACCACTAGATCTGGCCACCTTCTTTCAGTGTTCATAAAAAACTTTTCTTCTGAAGTCCAGTATGCAGGTCAGACTCTTCCCTATTCTTTCTCCTCTGGATATCACAAGTTCAAGGACAAATTGACCACTTTCCCCCATCTTCACTTCTTTAACCAATTCCTTCCTGTTAGTGAGGATTAAGTCCAGATAATAGACTCCCTTGTTCCTTCTTCCACCTTTTCACAAATATACTTGTTTTAGTCCTTTTAGTGAATATTCCTGTCCATAGTAACTATTTAATCATTATTTTAGTTGTAAACTAATTTTTTGTCTTTCATATTTTTTTTCCATGAAGCAGGGAAAAAAAGTCACATAAAGCTTTTTCCCAGATTGATGTCATCTAGAAATGTTGGGTTTCAACTCCTATTGTTCCCTCAAAAGTATGATCTTTTGATGGGAGTTGTGTGTTAGCGTTCAACTCTGACATATTTGGAGAACAGATCATAATGAAACTTGATGAAGCAGATTAGCAAGCATATAGGTATTATCTCTACATCATACAGAGATAGCATATATTTCATGCTTGTAGTTTAAGAAATCTGCCCTTTTACATAAAAATACATAATAATGTTAGGATGGATTATTTAGGCTTCCTGTTTAGTTCTGTGATCTTTCAACAGGGAAACAGACCATATTTCCTATTAATAAATCACTGTAATGAATATGAAGGGGTATGGATTTTATGGAGATCCATTGTTTTATTTCTTCATGATTTGGAGAGGCCTAAATATTGAAAGTTGAATGTAGCAAGCGGGTAATTAGTACTGCAAAACCCAGCCTGCATTTCTTCAAAGGATTTCAGCTGGCTTTATCAGGATTACTCTTGAATAAATAGTTTTAGATTACCAAGACTTGTAAAATCAACTGTGTTCTTACAAAAAACTTCATCTGACATGACAGGCTTTTGAAAATAAGATTGGGTATGGAATGGGACTGTTTGACACAGGGGAGTAGCTGAGAATTTTCTATCATTTGCCACATGCTGTGCATAATCAACATTTTGGTTTAATTTTCCAAGAACAATACAATTTCATATACTAAGGCATGACATGTGAATTATTTTCTAACATATACTCATATTGCCAATGGTCCTGTAAATTAATCTAATCTCTCATCAATTTTTTACCAGCTTCACTCTGATGTTGATAAAGGAGACGGCTCCATCAAATACATCTTGTCAGGAGAGGGGGCGAGTTCCATTTTCATTATTGATGAGAACACGGGGGACATTCATGCTACAAAGAGGCTTGATCGGGAAGAGCAGGCTTACTACACCCTCCGTGCACAAGCACTAGATAGACTGACAAATAAACCTGTAGAGCCTGAGTCGGAATTCGTCATTAAGATTCAGGACATCAATGACAATGAACCTAAATTTCTGGATGGTCCTTACACTGCTGGAGTGCCTGAAATGTCTCCTGTGGGTAAGTACATATGGCTTAAAATGTTCATTTTGTTCTAAATCATTATTTATTATCTTGACACTCAAAGGAATGTCCTATCTGTGACTTATTTTTTCCCAAATGGAAATCCAAACTTTGAACAACAACAAAAGCCCTGTTATTCTAAATTTCCAGGTGAGCTATATTGTACATTTTGATTTAGCTATTTCAAAAATAAAGCAACAATTCAGACCGATGAATTATTTTCTGAAACTGGCAAGATATATAGTAATGTTTTTTTAGAAATTGCATTCTAGAATGTTTGATTTAATGCAACAACCAAAAAAAGCTTCCAAGCTTTGTCTAACTCTTAGTTTAAAGATCACCTAGAATGGTGATATGTACTTCTACTCAGCTGTCTCCTTTATCAGCAAAATTTTCTATTTTTCCTAAATGAGGAGGGTAATTAAGAGCAGTGGAGCTGACAGACCAGTGCCTTTCTAAATCTGAGCTGAAATTGGCACTCTGTTTTTCTGGAACTATCATGCTCAGCTTAGAATTAAACAACCACCTTTTGTCCTGCTCTGTTTATGCCTCTACCTCTGAAGAAGTAGGAAGGGTTTTGGTGATGAAAAGGAGAGGCAAAAGAAAAGGTACTTAAAAGATAATTAAACCATCTGGTCCTGCCAGATGATTTAGACTTGGCTCCCAGAATCTCTTGCCATTGACCTGCAGTTGATAAGAATTGAAATCCAACGTATTTAGAGGAAAGCAGGTCATCTTTGTCACCTCTAGGACTTCACAGCATTTTACTTCATCTCAAGCTGTATGCTGTTAAATAGAAATGCCAATGCTAAATGCTTTGAGACACATGGCCTTCTTAAAACCCTTTCAACCATGGGAAATGCCAGTGCTTTCTTTCACCTATTCTTATGTTTAGCATGGGTTCTTATATAAATATTTGTACCCCATGTCAGAAGTTATATTTCTAAAGGCACTTCTAGCAAAAATTTAAAATAGGATCTTTGGTGGTAAATTAAATTAGTGGAAATGTTTATATGAAGGTATATTTTCTTCTGTCTGCTGTGGTCTTTGGCCAAAGGCCTCAGTATGAGAATACAAATATGAATACTTTTTGAGTTTTCTCAATGAGTCCCAAACACAAATGCATTTAACATTAAGCTACTTTTATTAAGTCTTATTGTTCCATTTATCTCTGCTTACATGGAAATCAGTCAGTCAGTTGCCACACGTACATTTCCATTGCAATATTGTACCCACTATCATAAAGAGAAGACAAATACTGTGTGCAGAGTCCAATCATAGTAAACAGACTCCTCTCTACCCAGATTAGAAGAGTTGAACACTACTAAAATACCAATAGTCTATTTGTTGCTGTTTAGATACAAAAATTACATGTGATCTTGTCCAAGTATAATACTGTACATGAATTGAAAATGATTTGGGAGAAATGCTTTGGACCTCATGTGAGTACAGTACCTCTCTGCTGTGCATTAAAGCAGACTAACTTTTTTCAGGGTTATGGGCAAGTGTATTCATTAGAGTTAATGCAGCTCCTGAAACATGTCATACATTTTTCAAGTCCTTGTAGATGTCTGATAAAAGTCAACTTCAATCTCAATGAATAATAGAGATGTGCTGTGTTTGCGAGAGATCTCAAGCACTTTTCCAAAATCCTTTTCCAAATCTGCACCATTCATTCATTCATTCATTCATTCATTCATTCATTCATTCATTCAATCTCTGCCCATCTCCCCCTAATGGGGAGCTCTGGGCAGCTCACATGATACATTAAAACAATAAATATATATAAAATCACAGAAAACATAAAAACTATACAAAGCAGACTATAATGTATGACTGTATATTATAATATCGCTTCCCTCTTTTGTGATCTCTTCGATACCTAGAAATGGTATATATCCATTGAACAGATAAGGAATACATGTCTGAGCAAAAATACTGAAGTTTCCTTTTTTGTAGTTATACCAAAATGCATGAAATGAAAAAGTCTGTACCAGCAGTTATTAAGATAGACAAACGTAAAGTCTTACACATTAGAAAGCACTGATCAGAAAAGCCTTCTCATTCTCTCTCTCTCTCTCTCTCTCCCTCCCTCTCTCTCTCTCTCTCTCTCTTAAAATCTATGTGTGATCACTTGGTGAGATCATTGGTTAGTCTGGGGTGAGGTATCATTAGCATTCAGATGAATCCTAGCTATATATCTCCACTGCAGGACAGGAGATGCTGTAACTGTTCTTACTAGAGATCTAAAAAATTGGATGGGACAAAATAAGGTGATGTTGAGTTTTAGCAATACAAAGCTGTTCTTTGTCCATAAACTACAAGATTTGACAGTGGCATCTATGCTGGTTCTACATTAGGCGCTGCACTTCCTGAAAGAGTAGATCTGACACTTGGGTTCTCTTGGATTCTACTTGATAAAGAGGCTGAGATCATGGCCAGGACAGTAATTCCCTAGCTTCAGCTGGTATGTCAGTTGCAGCTCTTTTTAGAGTGGAAGATCCTGGCAACAGTCACTTATGCCCTCATTACCTCTTGATTGGATTACTGCAATACACTCTACTTGGAGTTGCCTTTGAAGATTACCTAGAAATTTTGACTGATACAGAATGCAGCAGACTGCATCCTGGCAGATGAGAACCATTTTATCACTATTATACCTTTCTTGCAGATGGTACGTTGGCTGCCAGTATATTTCCAAGTACAACTTTATAGGTTTTGTCCTATAAGGCCCTAGAGTCTGCACTACCAAAAGACGGCATTGTCCAGATAAAGGCCCTGCCCTGAGCCATCAGTCCAGGAAGCACAGGATTTAGAAGAATGAGAGTTCAGAAGCAGACTTTTTCTTTGATGCTCCATCACTCTGGAATACTTCATCCTCAAAGTCCATGTAGCCTCTAAAGTTCTAGAACTTAGGGAGGTGGCAAAGAAGCTCTTATTTTAATGGTCTTGTAGGGCTTGGGAAACCTCTCACGATCTGCTGTTTAAATTGTTTATTGCTTTAAATGATTTTTATGATGTTTCTGGTAATTTTATCTCAGTTACCAGAGTTTGTGGAATTGGGCAGGATATAAATTATGTAAATCATCACCACCAATTATAAATCTGTATTTTCATGACCATGTATCAGCATGTTCAAATCCTTAGAAGTTCAAAAAAAAAAAAAAAGTACATTAAAATACCAATAACTGCTATAGCCACTTATGCTAAGCAAAGTCTCAGGCCCAGATGCCTCTTTCCACAGAATTCTTATTCATAACCCTAATGATTTCTTCTTTAGGAGGATGATATATATTTAAGTTTCCATAGTCTTATCAGTAAAGAAAAAGTGCTTAGGTGACTTAGACCATAATCCATACTTCATTCTTGCTGTAATGATTTGTAAAATCACCTGGGCTTTCCTAGTATAGATGTCTGTTTTATTGTGACATCACTTTTGTAGCTGATAACAGCCTTCACTTTATATGCTTAAGGTGATATCTAGGGAACAGACAACCCACTGTTTTTTGTAGTAACCCTTGGATCCCCCTCTGACTGTGTCATGGAAATTTGCCAGTTTCTGCAGTGTTGACAGCATGGTTTTCTGTTGTTTTAAAGCAAGGAACAGATGAAAACGGCTGTTAAAGCTTTCCAATAAGTTTACACTATTTACTGCCGCCGCCTCCTCCTCCTCCTTTGTGTGTGTGTGTGTGTGTGTGTGTGTGTGCCTTTGAGTCAGTGTTGGCTCTTGGCAACTGCTTGGACAAGTCCCTGCAGTTTTCTTGGCAAGATTTCTGAAGTAGTTTGCCATTGTCTCCTTCCTATAGTTGAGAGAGAGTGACTGGCCCAAGGTCACCCAGCTGGCTTTGTGCCTAAGGCAGAACTAGAATTCACAGATTTCTAGCCTGATGCCTTAACCACTACACCAAACTAACTCTCGTCATCCTAGCTATGCAAACATAAATACAAAAAAGTATGTTCTACAGCCTTTGTAAAAGTGTTTGCCTTTGCTGTACTTGCTTATTTGGGAGTAAATTCCATTAAAATCAGTAGTTTCTGCGTAGATATATAGAAGGCTATATTGTTAGACACAGGTCTGCCCTATTCAAAGCTGAGTTGAAATATATAGGATGTATTATTAATTGTATCTCAAACTAGTTTTCTCTTGGTGTTTTTCATGGGACCGGTAAGCACCCAACTTCTATCTAGATATGTTTCCCCTCAGAAATGGCAGTTTATAAATAGATGGTGCTATCTTGGGGGTGTGGAAAGCAAGGATGAAAATCTGTTTTCTTCATTAGAATTCTTATATAAGTATGCTAGGAAGATATTCTTCCAGATTGCATAGTGAGAATATAAAAACCTAAATCAGAACAAACAGACTCCAGTTGTTGATCACTGTATTTGAAATAGTTTATCCCTGTAGCAACATAAAAGGAGAGGAATAGTTGAAACATTAGTGAAGGGCAGAAGGAAGAATAGTAAATCACTTTTACTGCAATATGATTTTATTAACATGAATGTATAAATGTTATTGCTTGCTTGATAGCTGGCTTTTTTCCCCATCGTTCTTTTAATACAAGATCAAAGCAAGTGGAAAAAAAAGGAGTAACTTCTGGGGAAGAAATGGAGATGAAGCAGAGGGATATCTAGAAGGAGAGGATACACAGAGAAGCCCAGACTTTTAAGGACAAATCATACCACATTTTTCAAACATCTATTTAAAGAAAGTGGCTTCTCTTAAAGATAGACAAAATGATAGAAATACATACTTTAGGTTGTCTTTGGGATGGATGGATGGATGGATGGATGGATGGACGGATGGACGGACAGACAGACAAAGATTTTTAGTTAATTTTTCCATTTGTATTCTTGGAGTTCAGGACAGACGGCATTGAAAAATATCTCCACTTTTAATCTTGGCCCTGAACAGTATTTATCTCTATCCTTCAAATTTTAATTATTATTTTTCTTGCCATTCCCTATGTTAATGTATAACCTTCCCTAAAACAAGTATTGTGAGGATTTCATGGTTTTAATCACCCTTCCCAACCTTGTGACTTTTAGATATGTTGGACTATAATAATGTGTTTAGTGTCTAAAATTGAAAATATATTTTGTTCAGACTCTAATTATATACTTACTTGAATGTATTTTAAAATGTTCTTAATTTTTGTTACTCAAGCTACTCAGGCTTCAGGAATGTTGTGTCTTCATTTCTGCCTATTTAGTAGAATCAGGCAGGCAAATGGGGTGGGGTGGAGGAACCTCCTCAGTATTATACAAAGCAAAGAAAACAACGTGTTCTGGACAGATACAGAAAGTACTATTTTTTTTAAAAGTAGGGAAAAATCAAGACTCAGAAAATACCCATTCACCACATGGAATGTTATCCAGTTTCTTTGAGACTTTATTTTTATTTTTTCACTTTTATGGGTTTCTGAAATCTTCTGTTGTAACAGGTTTTTCTACCTTTTTACATGTTGATTTTTTGATTTGTTGTATTTCCAAACACGGACCATTTTCTTTGACATCTCAACCATCTTATCTGGCATTTAAAAGAAAAGAGTAGGAAAGATTTCATAATCCATTTATTTCCCATCTTTCAGAAAAGAAAACAAGCTAAAAAACTCCCACCTTGATCTTTCCCAATTGCTTCTGGGTATGTTTTTTCCCCCCATAGTCTTCACATCTCTGATCATAATTCCTATCACTCTCTCTCTGTTTGTGCACACAGATCAAGACACACACAACTGCATCTAATATCCTCATATTATTCTCTTTGCTGTGCTGCTGATCAAATGATACATTCTAGGACATTTGCCTGTTCTAGCCAGAATCATTGCTCCTATGCCTGGTTTGTTATTCCCCTTTATAACTATGCCAGTTATATTCCAGGAGGGCAGCATTCTGTGCACTGACACCTGTTCTCAGATATTTTTCATCCATTGCTTGTTTACCAAGTCCACTTAGAGATTTTCACCTTAGGGAATAAATTGACAATCCTATTTCAGGATATCGTGGACATTTATCCTTGATGACAACCTTGGGTTAGTCACATCAACTGTATGTGTCAACTGTGACTTCCACCAACATCTGCAAACTGCAGATAGTAAATCTGCTTGATAACTTTTCCCTAAATGAAAGTGCAGTCTTTTAATCTTGCAGTAACTTGTTGATGTCAAAGAAAAAATGAGGTAGGGGCTAAGTCTAAGGCAGCATTTTAAAACAGTAGTTTAATGAAAAGATGGCAGCATATTCTATCAGGAGTCTTGTTTTAAGGGTCAAATAATTCCCATGTGTCTTGTTACCCAGATTCTTTGACCAGCAGATACATTTTAAATTTTGGGAGCATGCCATGGGCAGTCTGATTGCCATGGGAGATTACAAGCCTTTGATTATTTTTATTATGGTTTCTGATCAGCAAATTAAATGTTGACATCATAAAGGGATAAAAGACAAAGTGCAGGAAACCATGACAATGGAAAGAAAGTATAGACAGTATTTAGAATGAACAATAAAACACCTTAAAGCTGGAAACCTTCCTAAGGCACCATCAGGAATGCATATTGCTACAGTACAATAAGTATGGATAGCAGGATATTAAAAGTAGAATGCAAGTGCTAAAAACAGAATAACCACATTAATTAATAAAATACTTTAAAAGTAAAATACTAGAATTCTACCTATTGAGTATTTTAGTATTAAGTGATAACACAGTGACATGAGTTCATGTATTTGCAAACGTGTGTAAGTAAAATCTTACATTGGTCAGTGATGTACCACTGATGTATCAATGCAAAATAAGAAATATAGAACACTGTAAAGTTGTATATTCATGAAATCAGAAAATTAAGAAAATATTTTCCTACATAGGGCAGCTGCAGCTGACAGAAATTTTGCAGCATTCCTTATGCTGTTGGGGTTCTGGTCTGATAGCAAGGAACAACTAGGATTGTCCTCCAGACAGAAGGGACTTCTGTTGTCAGATGAAAGTATAAAGATGGGATGCAACTTACTATAGAAAGGGCATCAAGGGTGCATGTGGGCTAGGGTCTTAGGTTCCTCCAGAACACAGGGACAAGTTTGATCTACAAAAGGAATATTAATATATCTTCTCTTCTATAATGCAGAGGGCAAGGTATTAAGCAGGATTAAAGAGAAAGCTCAAAGGTGTGATGGGCAGGTTATGTTAAATAATTAGTTTGCTGGGTGGAAAGGTCTCCAGTTTATATATTGCCAGTTATGGTGGCCTAATATCCCCTGCTCTGCCTGAAGAGCTGTGTCAACCCCCTGCTGCTGTATTACAGCTCTCACTTTTGGGATCCCCAGGGCTAGGAGGCTGTTACCTGAGAAACCACACTCATGTAAGTCCCTTTGGATCCTAACTTCCCAAGAAGAGGGGAAATTATTAAAAAGAATCATGGCAGCTAGGGAATTACTGGAAAACCGAAGCTGAAGTCCAAAATAGAGCCAGCATACATGGGCTCTAAAATCCAAGAGAATCAACCCAGTTTCTGAGTGAAGTATTGTAAGCATGCTGAGTATAGTTTTAGCGCTAATATTAGCTTTATTAGAAATAGTTTTAATTAGTTCTCACCAGATGCCCGATCGTTGGAATACTGTGCTGAGATATCTCTAATGCCACCTATTACAGGCTTCTACTGGGAAGGAGGAAGAGGCAAGTGGCAAATCATGTGTTGAAATGTCATGTACTCTTCCATGTGCATACCTGTGTGCAACAACTCAACACAAATACAAAAAGATGGAACTTGCTTTGTGAATCTCTCTGAAGCTGTGGCTAAGAATCACTCAAGCAGTGTACTTCCCATGTAGAATGTTATTAATTGCAAGTTTCTAGCTGTGGCTGAAGGTTTTACATATTATAGAACTGTAGTGGGATGGTTATAGAGATAGAAATCTATGTAGTTTTACCATGTGTGGCAAATTATACTACTGGTTCTGTTGCGAATGCAAATTATTTTTGCACGTAAGATATTCTTCAGATAGTAAAACAGCAAAGTTACAATTCCTTTACAAAGGAATTCTTAACAAAAGGCAGAGAAATCACTAGAAAATAACATCTAAGTGGGATTATATATTGTTCATGGGTTTTGTATATTACAGAACATTAAATCTAATTCACGTTTCATAGAATGATATATTTAAATGCCTTTGTGGTTATTAGTAGAGTAATATTTAATACTGCATTAATACTGAATTTAGTTGCATGAACTGCTTGTGTGGCATTTATCTTATATAGTCACAGTGACTCATGGTTTATTTATATGACACCATTTCTAATTAAACATCTCCTGCATTCATGAAATATTAAGGGGAAATGAAGTATCTACCTCACATTTTTAAAATTAGATCCATGACAAGGACTTTATTAATTGGATATTGAGGAGAGTAAAAGTAATTTCAGCCAAAATGAGCTATGAAAGCTTAAAAACTACCAATCTCTTTGAATATACAAGGGCTTAAAATATATTTTAATTCTTAAATAACATTCTGGTTATTTAGATTATAGTCCTGATTACATAATGGCACCAGTGCTTTAGCAATATCATTATCCTATTTTTTTTTTTTCATATTTACTTAACATTTATCAAACTGAATATGTAAATTTCCTAAAGTTCTTCGCATTTTTCATCCAGTTTGGTTTCTCACTGTGCATAAACAACTTTGCACATGAATGGATTCTAGCCCAAAACTTTCTGAGTGTCCTTGGATTTCTATGGAAAGAAATGAAAATATAATAATATAATGGAAAGGAATAATGACAGGATGGTACCTATGTTCAAATCAAGATTCTTTCTGTATAGTGTTCCCTTAATCCACAGTGATATCTCTGTAGTTTGTAATCCTAGACATTAAATAATAATAATAATAATAATAATAATAATAATGATGATGATGATGATGATGATGATGATGAATGGAAACAATGTATTAGTTTTAGAAAAGAGGATTATGCTTTCAGAAAATGGAGATTTGATGTGCTGAAGCTAAAGAATGGAAAGAAGAATCTTCTTTGCTTTATTCTTTTTTACTGATTCACAGATAGGTTTTACTATAATATGATGATTTGAAATCTTGTTACTCTTTAGTATTAAAAAAGTTGGTGAGTACAAACTAGAAAAAAAAAGTATGCCTAAACCTCTTTTTATTAGAAATGGTTACATAAAAATGACACAGGTATCATTGGATTGAAAAGGGAATTTCAGCAGGTACCAATTCTATTATTTTCATAAAAACTTTAGCCCAATCCTTTTTATGTTTATATAATAAGTATGAATAGAATTGTAGTATTTCACATTCTGTTTATTATGCCCACCTGAAATCCTCAAAGCTGGGCTTCATTGAATCCATATGCGATACAACTGATGATTGATACAAGGGTAGGGTTACCAGACCTTGGACAAAAGTAGGACTCCTTTTTGTCCTCATATCCTCTGTCCAGCAGGCATAGCACTGAAATCAAATATTGTCTGGCTTTTTGAGTATCTCTTCCTGAATGGTTTACTCCATGGTGCAGCACTTCCCTAATAAGTGCTAACTGCAAGTTAACAAGCTCAGCTCTATGATCTTAATTAGTTGATTAGTACCCTCCAGCCCACCCTTCCAATTGTCTGTGTCCTCCTTTGCCTGTTCAGTTATCTGATAACCGTATGCAAGAACTAACTGGTCTCTCAGAGGAAAAAGAAATCTCTGTTACCCTGAGCTTAGGTAATCCAAAAAACAGTAATTAGCACACTTATTATTTCTTTAGGTAAGAGTCAATAGGCCACATGTCGCATCTTCAGATGCACAAAAGTGACCTCTTAACAAATAAGTAACTGGTTCTATTCATCATGCATTGCCACCAGTGCTTACAGTCTGTGAAATACAGGTCATCTATCTATGGCAAACACAGTGAACGATCTCCTTGCAAAGACAATTGGAAGTTGTTGTTGGCAGGAAGTTAATCATGCAAGGAGCACATCTGGAAAAGGGATAGTACATTCTTCAGTTCACTCCTTTTCTTTTTCTTCATGTGCCCCCTTCAAATGCAGAATCATATAAAGTGGCAAACCACAAAAGAGATACAAAACATCTATATTAAATAGTATTAATGACTGTGCAATAAAGAGCTATGAAGCATAATAAAATGGATCCAAAATACAATTCCCAAACAAGTTAGAACAGTATAATTTACAATCGTGGTAACTGTATTTTGTTCCTTGACACTATCAACTGTGCCCTTAGCATATAACATAGAACATACCATGCTATTAAGCTAATGAACTTGATGAATTTTCAGGGTTCCCAACTTGTTTTAGATGCTCTTTCTTCAGAAATAAATTAATGCATTGGTCTAACTGCCCTTCTGTCCACTCTCATAGTTAGGCCTAGGGAAATGTTGCCATATTTGACTACTTTCTTCATTCCTCACTGTGAGTGAAGCTATGAATACTGTCTTCTATGTATTTCATTTCCAGATACTTTCTAGCTGTAGTACAATTTTGTGTTTGTGTTATTCCCATGATAAATACTCACTCTCTATTTCTGCTTCTAAATTTTCCAAGTAATTAATTAACATTAATTTTGTGTGTGTTTTTTTAATTATACGACATTACATGTAGGAGAGAGACACACATTCATGCATGCTCACTCATTTTGTGCCTGACATTTAGTATTGTCTGGCTAGAAAATCCTTGTTCTCTTCTGTACTTCTGTATTATACTATTGGGGGAAGTTTTACATATAAAACTTTTTAAAATCCATATACAGCTTTACGTATAAAACTGTATATGGCTTTAATCAATACCAATAGAAGCGAATATGTATAGCTCAGGGTTGAACTGTGGAGTCCTTGCACTGAAGATGTTACCTAGATGGGTAACGAAACATTTGCAAGAAAACAGCCAAGCTCAGAGAACCCCAAGGATTCCACATTTAGTCAATAGTCTAATTCTTCTTTTCTTTTCTTTTTTTTAATTTGACTCCTGGAGTTGAGCAACTGAGTTGCCAAAATCTATGGTATTGTGTGTAGATGGACTGCATTAGTAAGCCTGCAGCATCTATACAAGTCCCCTAGTGGAGTTGTAGAGGCTGTCATTGAAGTTATGTATGCTTCTGTGGCTTCCTCAAGAATTACCAGCTGTAAAAACGGAGCTGATTGCTGGAGAAATTTGTAAGGACTGTTGTCAGTAACTGCAAGCCTCAAGAGCTATGGCCATGGTTCTAGAGAGATTATAAATTCTAGAATGGCAACATTTCATTCAAGAGAACGAAAGAAAGGGCACTTCTTATAAATAATAGCTATAATGTTAAAAAGGAAAAAAGGAAGCCTTGGGAACTTTGCAGTATGACCCCATATCACATTCACTGCAGAGAGCACAACACTTATATAAATCCAGTTTGAAATTTTAGACTACTGTTCTTTTGTCCAGTTGCCAGGATGTAAAATACAAAGCCAGAGAGAAAATATATTAACTTCTCTCAGTGTATGTTCCTTTTTAATAATTTTTAAACAAATACAGAAGATAAATTTCAGCGAGGGAATAGTAGACATGCTGAGAACTACTCTGTCCTTAAATTAAACTTGTAAAAAGCTGTTCTTTAAAGACACAGAGCATGGTAAGTATTGGGGTCCAATTCTGAAGACAGAAATTACAGGTGAAACTCGAAAAATTAGAATATCGTGCAAATGTTCATTTATGTCAGTATGGCAACTCAAAAGGTGAAACCAATATATGAGATAGACGCATTACATGCAAAGCGAGATATGTCAAGCCTTACTTTGGTATAATTGTGATGATTATGGCGTACAGCTTATGAAAACCCCAAATTCACAATCTCAGAAAACACAAGGATTGGAAATAGAACAATATCGGACCTCTGCAAAGTATAAGCATGCATATGTACTCAGTACTTGGTTTGGGCCCCTTTTGCAGCAATGACTGCTGCAATGCGGCGTGACATGGATGCTATCAGCCTGTGGCACTGCTGAGGTGTTATGGAAGACCAGGATGCCTCAATAGCGGCCTTCAGCTCCGCTGCATTGTTCGGTCTCATGTCCCTCAACTTTCTCTTGGCAATGCCCCATAGATTCTCTATGGGGTTCAGGTCAGGCAGGTTTGCTGGCCAATCAAGCACAGTCATCCCATGGTCATTGAACCAGGTTTTGGTACTTTTGGCAGTGTGGGCAGGTGCCAAGTCCTGCTGGAAAATGAAGTCAGCATCCCCATAAAGCTCGTCTGCGGAAGGAAGTATGAAGTGCTCCAAAATCTCCTGGTAGATGGCTGCGTTGACCCTGGACTTAATGAAGCACAGTGGACCAACACCAGCAGATGACATGGCTCCCCAAATCAACACAGACTGTGGAAACTTCACACTGGACTTCAAGCATCGTGCATTGTGTGCCTCTCCATTGTTCCTCCAGACTCTGGGTCCTTGGTTCCCAAATGAGATGCAAAAGTTGCTCTCATCAGAAAAGAGGACTTTGGACCACTGGGCAACAGACCAGTTCTTTTTTTCTGTAGCCCAGGTAAGACGCTTCTGACGTTGTTTGTTGTTCAGGAGCGGCTTGACAAGAGGAATATGACATTTGAAGCCCATGTCCAGGATCCGTCTGTGTGTGGTGGCTCTTGATGCACTAACTCCAGCCTCAGTCCACTCCTTGTGAAAGTCCCCAACACTTTTGAATGGTCTTTTCCTGACAAGCCTCTCCAGGCTGCGGCCATCCCTGCTGCTTGTGCACCTTTTTCTACCACACTTTCCCCTTCCACATAACCTTCTATTGATGTGCTTTGATACAGCACTGGGAACATCCAACTTCTTTTGCAATTACCTTTTGGGGCTTTCCCTCCTTATGGAGGGTGTCAGTGATGGTTTTCTGCACAACTGTCAGGTCAGCAGTCTTTCCCATGCTTGTGATTCCTACTGAACCAACCTGAGAGACCATTGAAAGGCTCAGGAACCCTTTGCAGGTGTTATGGATTCATTACCTGAATAGAGTGGGACACTTTGAGCCTAGAATATTGAACCTTTTCACACTATTCTAATTTTCTGAGATTGTGAATTTGGGGTTTTCATAAGCTGTACGCCATAATCATCACAATTATACCAAAGTAAGGCTTGACATATCTCGCTTTGCATGTAATGCGTCTATCTCATATATTGGTTTCACCTTTTGAGTTGCCATACTGCCATAAATGAACATTTGCACGATATTCTAATTTTTCGAGTTTCACCTGTAGATCACATCATAAAGGAAAGACATTTTGTGTGCACTTAGTGTATTTAGTAAGCATGATACTAATTTCTTTATCCTGTTTGTGGACAGAAAAATTGGAGAACATTTCAATGAATTTTTCCACAGAGAAATTCCACAGAATTGCAGGGCTTTATCATTAGCAATGGCAGTAGCTACTGGCCACCAGAAGGTGATATTCTTCTGGGTTTGTGTGTGTGTATGTATGTCTGTGCTTGTGTTTATTGGGATGGTAAAAAGACAAAGCTAAGAAATTTTGTCAAAAAAAATGATTCTGAAAGGGCCATTTCATTGGAAACATTCTGCTTACATTCAAAGAAATCCAAGCTGAGATACCAATATTTTTTAAAAACATAATAGGTTTTTAAATGCCCATGTTATGCAAAACTTGAAGGAGAGTGGTAAGGAATGGATAACGGATGATTAAGTATAGCTTTGCAAAACAGAGAAAAGCCACTGTGTGCCGTAATGCACAGAATGTTTTGCCTTTTCATTCCTTTTCACATTGTATAGTAATAGATGGTACTATTCATTTCTAGCATACTGTATAAGCATAAACAAAGTGAAAAGTTACAGGAGCTTGCCTCTTGTTCTTCCTCTGGAAAGTTGCTATAATTCTATACTCTTTTCATATTGTTACTGTGCAACAAATAGATAGTACAGCAAAAGAAATAAACTGGGGGCTTCTAAGTTGTTTAAGTTACCCATCCTCCCCATTTTATTTTTGTCAGGAACCCAGCAATGCAGACCATTGGCTTAGGCCCAGATCTAAACTCTGCATGGATGATAAAGCAAAATATTTTGGAGTTCATGATGTTGTTCTAGTTTTCCTACTGGAACGCTATTTCTGGACTCTGTTCAACTAGTTTGTTTTTTTTTTTAATTATTTTTGGACACAAGAGAACGTACTGCTCCTGGTTGCCTTAATCTAAGAAGGTCTTGGAAGCTCAGATATCCCAAATCTCCAATCATTTCATGCAGTCTAACAATATCATACCACATAATATTTGGCTTTTAAAGCACCTGAGGTCTTGTGGTTTTCCAATTAAAATCAAACTCTTTCCACTCTACTGTCAAACCCCATCTGCTAAGAAAAATACAGAAGAAATATTTTCCCCTTTCATTATCCTGGAAGTTCTCTTTTAAATTGCCAGCCTGTTTTTGCTTTTTCAAGGTTAGAACAGTTTTGGAAAGACTTGTTTTAGTTGCTGCTAGACTTCCCTTCTCCTTTTCTCTCATTTTTAAGTCGGAATCTCCCTGCACTTTAGCCTGGGCTGCCCCTCTGCATTTTTACGTTTAAGTAGACTTGAATAGTTTTGGAGAGTAGTTTGAGAGGTAGTTTGTCCACACACCCACTCATGAGAACTGCTTTGGCCGTTTGTAATTTACAGCTATGTCCTGTAAAGTCCTGCTGAGTCCATAAGCACCTGTTTTGTTTTGTTTCTGGATATATCCTGAAAATTTACACTCCTCCTGTAAACTGTTTTAGACAGATTATAAAGAAAGTCTGTAATAATTCACCCTTCCGCTAATGTCTCTTGCCCTTCTTTATAGCTTTCCAAATTCCTTCGCTTCTTACTCTTGTTCTCTCTTGTACACTTAGGTATCAACATAGCCATTTTCCTTGTCTATATATCTCTTCTGCCTTCTCCTGTCTGCAGCAAGCCTTCAGTTCTTTGCTTTACAATTTGTCTCCTGGTGAAGAACTCTGAGTTTGTTTCTATTACTCCCACATCAGTGATCTTATGAGAACACTGTCTATTTAGGACAACATACCTAAAGGGTGACTTGAATATGTATTTGGGGAAAACAATATTCTAACAGAGTAGAGCCTAGACTGAAAGAAAACCATTTCTCTAGTACACAACCAAGCAACTTGGTGTCCTACAAAGATTTAATTACAGCTTCAAGAATCCACTTCTTTGGTCCTGCTGCCTAAGAGAATAATTTTCTACAGGCATTTTGTTCTCAAATGGCTTATTCCTTAAATATGATAAATTAGGCTGGTTTTAAGTAAGTATGATATCAAAGGTGGTATGTTGCCTGGGTCAGAGGTGGGCCTCAGTGACAGGGACAAGGGATCTACAGAGGGTCTCAGAATAAGAAGGCTCTGCTGCCTCAGGATGTGCATTTAGCTAGTATGAAAATGCATATTAAGTTACTTATTTCAATAATGTGGGACATGAATTCTGCTATGATTCCTGATCATACTGATGAATTAGACCTGGAATTCTGCCTCATAGTCCTGCCCTAATGGCATAATGCATTGCATTGTGTGGGCACAAGCACAGCTATGAGCTTCCAAAAAAGACTATATAAACGTATCAACGCTTACATACTTGCAAACATTGTGCATGTGCTGGCATTTGCAATTTTATTGTAGGGCAATATTTGAGGAAGCCCTTCTTAAACAAACAAAAAGATGGAACCATTTTCAGATGTAAGAGTATTTATCTGTTTTAGATGTCATTCATTAATAAGGGGTAGTGAATTTATGCCTTTTATATTTTTTTTCCTAATCCTAAAACAAATTAGACATAATATTCTGCTGCATAGTATTTACAGTCTTAAGAGACAAAAAAAAAAACTTTTTTGGACATACTGAGATGTCTGTATTTGTTTACACACACACACACACAGAGAGAGAGAGAGTTCTGAGACCTATTCTGAGGGCCTCTGTAGATCCCTATCACACTATTCCATTTTGGCATAAACCATTTTATCCAGAGTGCCAAAAAAAAAAAGGGGGGGGGGGACAATAAATACTAGGCTATAGAATTAAAGGCTTGAGATAAGAAAAAGAAAAGGAAACATATATACCAACTTCATTCATTACATGAGTCTATGTCTCTTGTATCCTTGCAAACTATCCTTGTTTCTACCATGCCCATAGACCAATTCATACTTTCATACTTCTTTCTCTGTTTTTTTTTTTTAAATAGATTTCATCAATACCACCAAACCATGACTTTCTGTTCCCTTCTTTTCCTTTCAACTCATTTATTCTTCCTTCATATATTTGATCCTCATTCATTTTCTCTACATGACCAAACCACTTCAGTATACTTCTTTCCTACTGGTCACACACTTTTGTATTAAGTCACATTCATCAATAACTAATTTATTCTTGACCCTATATGTTTTCTTTTACCTCGCATAGTTCTTGGGTACCCCATTCAACATACCTGAGTATTTTTCCTGGCATACCCAACTTTCACTTCACACAACAAAGTAGGCAAAAGCATACTCTTATACACAGTCATTTTTGCTTTTTTCAACATTCATTCCTCACAACATACCACATGTGCACAATTTCTCTGAGAACTTGTCTCTGGTTCTTCCATTATAATAATTCCCTGGAGTGTCACAGGCAACTATCATCACTCTGTGTATTCCTACTTTCATATGCACTCCTGAACCTAGATGACACCAATTCATACCTTTCTGACATATACTTGCAAAAACTCCATTTTCTAGTCTTAGCGAAACAATTACTTCTAATAGTAGGAAATGTCATTTAGATTACTGTTACAAGTTTTATAGCACAAAATCTTTTTTTTTTTTTAATGATCAACGTAAAAGTTTTATGGATGGATAGATTGCTGAGTTGCCTTGACATGTCATTTGTATCTCGTATGCATTTTCCCTGGCAGCAAATGGAAGATGCCTTCTATTTCCAGCATTAACTAGTTTTGCAATTCAAGAATAACATTATATGAACAACTGACAATTGTTATCAACTTGTTTGATGTTAAAAGGATCAAAGAAGTTCTGTGTAATCTGAATGACATACATATTAACATTCACTCTGGTTTGGAGCTGTATTGTTGGCTGGGCTTCATTAAAAAATGCTCACCTCAGAAGCACAATGTTCTATTTCTCTGTTGCATGATAAGCATTCAAAATCTGCTTTGTTTAAGAAACTTATTGTTACTCTGAACACTTCCATAGGAACCTCTGTGGTACAAGTAACAGCAACTGATGCAGATGACCCTACATATGGCAACAGTGCCAGAGTGGTTTACAGCATCCTTCAAGGTCAACCTTATTTTTCTGTGGAACCAAAGACAGGTAAATGTTCTCCTAAGGCTTTTATCTTTTACCTTTGTGAATCACCTCTGATTCAACTTGAAGGTATGATTTGATTCAAGTTTGTAATTCAAAATTCATTGGCAACCTGATTTGAGCTGCTTTCAGATCCAGGTTTTGTGGATAATTATAATGGGAAAAATTCAAAATGCCAGAAGCTGCTTCATTTTTTGGCAGAATGGGATGAAAACAGCAGTGATGATAGGCCCTTTAGAGAATGTTAATCCTATTAAGTTTCATTTGGATATCTCCAAGGGTTTTAGCACAATACAATTTTAAAATATCCCTCCATGACTCTTTTAGGGTAAAGATAAATATAAATTAAAAGACAGAACAGTAGCTTCAGAACTATTTAGTAAAGAACCTATAGAAAGATTAGAGGAACCAAGGCAGAGAGTGTCCTACTCTAATTTAAAAACACACACTTTAAAAACTGTGTGTGCTTTTTTTAAAAAAAAACTCTTAGCTTTCTAATTGCTTTTCCTGCCAGTCATGTATGCTTCATTGCCTTTGCCCATTAAGTATTCTGCATGCCAGGAGGTGTGACATAACTGTTGGCAAACTTGGCCTTTCCTGGGAAAGACCTTCTCACCACTGGCTTTGGTTGGATGCTGGTCTGATCAGGACTTTTGGTGAAGCTTCTGATACACTGTAGCTGTGCTGCTTCTGATACTGGGTTTTATTTGGTACCTCAAGGGTTAGCATAATTTGTTGGCAAGTTTGGCCCCTCCTGAAATGGACCCCCTGATTACTTGCAAGTCTTGGTTGTGTGAGGATTGTGGCTTCCTGTCAATGCTCTGTTAGTTAGCTAGGAGAGGCAGCAGATGTCAAATAGCACAACAAGACATGGTTATATAGAAATAAACACAGACAAGGAGGCTGGACAGAGAAAGTAGTGTTATTGATTATTTATTCATTTATTTGCTTTACTTATTTATATACCCCCATATTCCTATGACTCATAGCAGTGTACAAGAAAAAGCAAAATAACTATGACAGCAATACAAAAATTTGTAGTCTTTCCATCTGATCCCTATTTTTAGGACATTAAAAGTTTGGGCTAGTGCCTTTCCTATTAACCTGGCACCCAATCCCTCATTGTCAAGAGACTTAAATCTGCTTCAGCAATGCAGACTTTAAAAATAAGGTCAGTCTTGAGTCTATATTTAGAATACTGAGAGCTGAGTTGAATTCCCAGTTGTGTGAGTAGGACAGCATAGAAGCTAGGGCAAGGAAGAGTGAAGTTAAGATTTATAGCTGGCTACATTAAAGAACCTAAGTGCTGAGAAAGTGAATGAAGCCCCCAAGTAATGTCAGTCTTGCCATCCCAAAAGAAGTTCTGATAGGCAGCATTTAAGGAAGTGAAAAATCACATTGGCCAGCTATTTATGTCAATATCAGAGAGTCAGTCACATCACTTAGCAAGCCCAATGTGCCCCATATAGGGAATTGAAATTGTAACATTCTATATCATATGTAAAGATTTCAAAGGCAGCAGAAAGTCACTGAATCTCTGAAGCATCTTGGAACTACCCAATTAAATTTTTGTTTCAAAGTACATCCCCACTTTGATTCATGAATTTGCTTCAATGGGATGATCTAAATCACTCATCCAAGATTTCTTACAACCGTAATCAATAACATCTTTGAGGACAAACTCCAGCAGTGTCAATAATTAATTGACAAAGGTACAGTTTATCTGAATTCCAGATTGCAGGCATTAGGTGTCATCCAGTGAAGCCATTTATGGGTTCATAGACCAGTTAACAGTTATAAAGCTACCTAGAAATGTCACATTCAGATAAACTGTGTTTTCGAATATCAGATGCTGAGCTCAAATGATAATAGCCAATATATTAAAACAAAACAAATACTTTCATCTTTTCTTTTTTTAATTGTAGGTTAAAAATGTTTTATAAGCTACCCTGGGAAAACTTTTTTGGGAGGAGTGTGTGTTTGTGTGTATCTAATGTATGTATGCAGCTACTTTTCAACTGTTTGATGCATCAGAGGTTTTTCCCAGTTAACGTGTTGAATTGAGTTATATCATTTGTCCAGCAATTCTTTGGGTGTTTTCTAGGTCCTTTAAGATCATTTGGTATACAATTGAGGTTGTTGTTGTCCAGTGTTCTGTTCATCATGTTATATGGCCAGCCATGAGGCTGTTTGTTTCATTATATCACATCCTGCTGTCTCTAGATCAGTGTTTCTCAACCTTGGCAAGTTTAAGATGTGTGGACTTCAACTCCCAGAATTGCCCAGCCAGCTGGCTGGGGAATTCTGAGAGTTGAAATCCACACATCTTAAACTTGCCAAGGTTGAGAAACACTGATCTAGATCCATATATGTCTTTTCTTGTCACATAATGCTGTGTTAAACATTTTGCCATTCCTTGTTTCTTTATGTAACTTTCAACTTTTTTATTGCTTTTGGGTTTAATGTCCAAATTTCTCAACCATATGTCAGCACAGGTAGTATACACCAATTAAACAATGTCCTCATGAAACAGGTAGGTATGTTGCTTTTGAATATAGCACAGCATTCTCCAAAAGCTCTCCAACCTAATTCAGTCTGGTTCAAAATTTCTTCTGTGATACCACCTCTAGAGCAATCCTTTGACTCAGATAGAGTAGATGTAGCTGAAGATGTAGCTAGGCTAATATGTCAGTGAGAGACAGAGACTTGAAAGCTATCTCGATGGCTGCTATTTAGTTTGACTAAACAAAAGTTATTTTGTCCTTGAGAGCAGAGGAACCAATCACACATTATTTTCTCATGATCTTTTCCATTCAGCAGAGCTAGACCATGACATTCTGGTGCCTGAGAAAAAGGGGGGAAAAGGACCATCTCCCCTCCCCTTTCCTCCCCTTCCTTCCAAGTATTAGTGTTCCAAACTTGATTATACTAGAAGTTGGAATTGGCCGCAGGTATTACAAGTAGTCTTGTAATGATCAAGGTGTCTATCATATCTAAAGATAGCAAACTAATGTAGGGGTTTCAAGGCATAGAGCACACCCAAGGTAATTTAAGGGGGGTTTTTTTGGTGGTGGCTCGGGAGGAATGACTAGGACAATTGCCATTATTTCATCCCAGTATCTGTCATATCAAGCAGTTGCTTCATTCTGCCAAATGGGAGGGCCAGTTCTGCCTTACAGTGTTTCTAGACCTTTTTTAGATCTAGAGGTCACTGCTTCTTTTTAAAAAAGTGGCTTGCCTCCTTGGATATGAGAGTTAATGCAGAAAAAGAAGAAAAATGTAGTTCTAACATGTTTTCTTGACTATGGATTGGACTATGCATTCAGAATTTTATTATCAATGTGCTATTGAAAAGCAGTTCTGTTTTTATTGCCACATGCCTAAAATATGTTCTAACAAGCATATATCTGAAACATGTAAATACTTGATAGTGTTTCTATTCATCTTTACTTTTTTCTTCTTGTGATCTCACTCATTTCTTTATTCATTTTCCCTTCCTCATTCATCAACATGCCCTAAAGTTTTCTAAAATATGTTTTACTTTATATTTGAAAAACTTTTCACATATTTTGCCTTTGTGAAGATAGGCTTGTATACCTGACTGCACTGTATTATTCAAGCATTCCACTTTTTTTATGGAAATCACCAGCTGTTCATCTGGAAAGAACTCTATGCATATTGCTGCAGACATAGTAACTGTACCCAGAATGCAGTGGAGCTTAGTACTATGGTATTGTTATGTATTTTGAATGCCAGAAGTAAAAAGGTCACAGAACTCCATTGTTAGAGATGGCCTTGGATTATATCAAAGAACAGCCTATGTCTCTCGATAGGAATAAGTAGCATTCATAAGAAAGGGCTTGCCAGAATGCTCCAAGAATTAAGCCCCAAGATTTAAATTCAGGTCACAGCAGAATCATCAGACAGGAACGTAAATACACACTGGTCTGAGGTTAAATTTGGATCAGAGAAAGAAAGTTATTTGTATATTAGGATAATTGCTATTAACTCAAAAATGTTCCTGCGTGTCTAGGATTTCAAGCAAAAGCTAAGCCCTATCAAAATCTGGTCTTTCTGTGGAACAGAAGATACTTGTGTAACCCAATGTTAGCCTTTCCTTGTTGTTCTCTACCAAGCCCAGCTGTGGCAGTTGGAGAACCCCATACTACTTGACACCAGTTTGTGAGCACTCTTAGCTTAAGAAGAATGACAACAGTTTGTGAATATATTTTTCCATTGCATGTGCTTTCACTCCCTCACACATACCACTCTTTGATCTCTGCAAGTGCTATTGAAATATTAAACTTACACCCAACATGATCGCTTAGTATATGTGCTTTCTGTTTATGGAAAGATGGAGTAGTCTTGTATTGATCCAGAAGAGTATTTGTATAGAGAGCATAATAATATTTCACTTTATTTTCCCCACACTTCACTTTGTTTTCCCAAATGAGGGGGATCAATATTAATTTGTACTTGCTGTTCATAGTAGTAACAATTCTTTAAGCCATATAGCAGTGCAAATGTCCATTCTCACTTTTCTAGAAGTAAGCACATAAACGTTTAGCATGCTGAAGTAGGGGCAATGTGGTATGAGGGGTCATAGATTTATTTAGTTTGTCTATCCATTATAAGTTTGTCTATCCATAACTTTAAGCTGTTGTTTCTTATCTGGTTTTTCTTGTATGGTTTCTTGTCTGGTTTTTCTTGTCTGGTTTGTCTATCCATAACTTTAAGCTGTTGTTTCTTGCCTTTCTTTTGACTTACCATAAGAATAGCAGTTTTCCAGAAGATCTGAGTTGTTTTTCCCCAAAGGCCTGAAGAGGCTGTCCCTGGGACCCAGTTGTACTAGATAATTGAGCTGATACTGGTGAATCAACTTTGAGCACCCTAGAGGAAGCAAAGTATTTGGACTCTTTTCAGTCTGGGTTCAGGCCTGGATATGGGACAGTGACAGCATTGGTTACTCTCTTGGATGACCTATGTCGAGACCTGGAGAGGGGTAATGCACTTCCCATGATCCTTTTGGACCTCTTAATGGGTTTTGATACCATTAACCAGTGTATCTTTTTGGAACACCTGCTGGGAGTGAGGATAAGAGGCAATGTCTTATATTGATTTTGCTTCTTTCTCAGTGAGGTGGTTCCAATTAGATGTGGTGGGAGAGGAGAGGTTGGCCTTATGGCCCTTGACATCTGGGGTGCCACAGGGGCTGATGGTCTCTTTCCTGCTCTTTAACATCTATATGAAGCCACTGAGAGGTCACTTGATGGTATAGGGTTTGGTATCATCAGCATGCTGATGATACTTGACTATACATCCCCAACCCAGGCCATGAGGGACCATGCAGTTGGCATCCTTTCCTGCTGTCTAGAGGTTGTCAGGTTCTAGATGGGTGTCAGCCCTACAGAGTAGACTAGACTAAGAAACCAGTGCAATAAAGGTCAGGACTACTTTTATTGTAACAGCTATAGTAACAGAATCTTGCGAGTCTGAATGTGCTTCCCCCTTTCTTCACTTTATCTTCAAGTGAACTAGGGAGGGGCTTGTCTGAGATGCTTTCTCAAGTTATTTTTTCGGCCTGGGCTCAAGCCCCACTTATCTGACAGTTGCCTTGGTAGCAGCTCTTCTTCCTGTCCTTCAAGGTGATTCCCTATGTCCTCTACAATGGGAGAGAACAGATTGAATACAAGTAAGTTGGTTGCTGTGGATACATTGAGGTTCTCTGTGGCCAACAGAGTTTTTCTTTGATGGACTAACATTACCTGTCAGGCAGCAGGTTCATGAATTCAGGGTTCTTCTGGACCCATAGCTCCTGCTGGAATATAAGTGGAAGCTGTGACAAACGGGACTATGCCCAGCTTTGGCTAGTGTACCAGTTGTAACCTTACCATGAAAGAAGGACCTTGTATAGTAACTCACACCCCCATTAACACCTGGTTAGACTATTGTAATGTGCTTTACTTGCAGCAGTCCTTAAATAGTACTTGTAAACTACAATTGGTCCAAAGTGCAGCAGCCCCATAATTTCTGGCTCCCAGTTTTGCGGACCCTGCACTGTTGCCAGTCAACTTCCAGGTACATTTTAAAGTGCTGGTTTGACCTATAAAGTCCTCCATGGCTTGGTGCCCAGATAATTCAAGACTGCATTCTCCAACCAATACTATCCTGACCAGTTAAAACAACTAGGGAACAACTGCTGCAAATCCCACATTTTCAGGAGGTTTCGGGGACCAAGCAAGAAGGTGCTGCTTTTCTGTGGCAACCCCCTCCCTGCTAACATTTCAGAAATTGTTTTGGGGGGGCTTTTCCTTGAGCTTTTTATGATGCCATCTTTTCTTTTTAATTTTGATTTATTTTTGTGTCTGTTTGCTCTGTTTGGGTAATTGTTGTTATTATTGTCTTGCATCAAGTTTTAAATGTTACAGTGGATGTTTATGGATGTTCTGTGTAAGCCGCCAAGAGTCATTTTATGGCTGGATAGAAATGTGTTTGATAAATACATAAATAATAATTAAATTGTGTAATAATTTTCAGTGAAATTGAAATTATAAAGAAGACGAATCATAATTGGGTGAGGTCCCAATATGATCTGGTTCAGGACAGAAGTATTCTAAATTCAAAAGAAGAAGAAAAGCACAGGTAGTCCCCAGTTTAAGAACAATTCGATTCCCAAGGTCTGTCTTTAAGTTGAACTTGAATGTAAGCCAGAACAGTATTATTGTATAATACTGTAAAAGTAGTATGTAATTAACTCAAACCATTGTGCATTTAACTTGAATCATTGTGTATTTAACTCGAATTTTGTTACAATAGGCTCCGTTCTTAACTATGGGTCGTCCGCAAACCGGGCGTTCTTAACCCAGGGACCACCTATGCATTTGGAGTTAGAGCTTACAAATATCAAGGAAGATACAGAAAGCCAATGGACCTTAGTTGATCATATATTTTGTTTTTTCTTAAGTGGTGACATCGAACAATGGTGAGATAAAATCTTGTCTCTCTGCCTGCTGTACTGTATAACAATATGAAAACCTTCCTGGTTAAAGGAGAGATATTTAATTATCCAATACTTATCTACATAGTTGAATGGTAACTAAGTAGTTGTTCTGTTCCTTTCTTCCCTCGTCTTTTAAATTTCGAAGTGTAATTACAAGTGACAAAGAGATGGCCAAATGGATATCTCTAAAACTGTTTCAGACAATACAGTGCTTCAGTTACTACATCCAAGCTCTCTAATTATACTGAGTGCTTTTGCTTTGTTCTGTTTTTAAGATATTCGCTAATTTAGGATAGCTTCATTTAAATTCACAACATGGCACCAGATTATTAATAGCAGCAAGATTGCACTGGGTCATATATGGTTTGGGATTGTTAAGAAACTCATTTTGGCAACATGGGAGTTTGGAACAGAATGATGAATGTTATTGTTCTTCCATGTTGTCACTTTGATGGCAGAGAAAAACAGACCTTGTCTGCTTTTGTTTAGGGTTAGACTATACTACAGGTAGGAAATTTTATGTCTTTTGTTGAGGGGGAATTGCAACTCCTACAGTTTCATGCCATTGGGTGTTGGCTGGATTACCTGGGTTTTATATGTTTCATCCTGTTTACACTGTAGCTTTGGAAAAACTCAGAACACAGAGAAGTTTGTAATATCCATGTCATGTGTTCTTATTTATTTTCTAACAAATCACTAGAAAAGTCTTAAAGTAAGCAACTCTGAATAGTGAAAATCTCAGAGATTGAGACAAAGAATGTATTTGTCAGATCCAATTACTATCTTTAAAAAAAAAATGAAATAGCTTTTATACCATGGGTAATCCATTTGCGGGCAATGACTCACTATCCCAAATATCTCCACACCATTGAATGGTTTGTCTCTAAGCTGTCACCATATATTCTTGACAGAAGCTTGTAGCATTATAAAAATAAAGCTTTTGGAGTTTTGGAACTTAAAAGTGTAAGGACTTCAGGTTGCCTTCAATTTTTTTCCAAAACTAGAGCCCTTGCTGAAAAGCTTTTTTAGCTGGAAGTTATCCAGAGTATTTGAATCCTATATACAATATGTATGTGTGTATGTGTGTGTGTGTGTGTGTGTGCACACATATATATGTTTAATTCCACCTCCCCCCTTGTTATTGTTAGTTTTATATAATATTGTAACTGTGTATTTTGAATGGTCATGCAATAATTTATTCCTGAGTCCATTCAGTGTTCAGATTGTGAATTGGAGCAACTATTCATTCCTAATGATTATACAATTTGTGGTTTATCTGCATGGCAGATAACTGTAATATGATTTCAGGCAGCACAATTTTCCAGTTTCTAAAGAATGAGAATGGAAGAGAACTATAGCCATCATGGCATGCTTATGAGCCTCCTGAATGCATCTGGGTGGCCACTGTGCAACACAGAATATTGGACTAAGTGGGTTGTTGGCCTGATCCAGGAGGGTTCTTATATTCTTTGGCTACATTCACAGTCATAGGAATTTGGGACATAGGGAGTGAAACCTGAATTATGCCAATTTGGTGGTCCATAGTGTTCATAATTGTTCTAGGTATATTGAAAAAAATTAGTTATAGGAACTTAAATGTAATTATATGATTTAAAACATAATGTATTATGTACAGCATTGGTCTTTCAACTGGTGTATCCCAAACTGGGTTAACAACTAAGCAAAGGTGGGTTACTTTATGAATCATTATTTTCTTTCTTCTTTAATGTTATTAAAGCAATAGTACACAATGTATTAAGATGACAAAGGGAAAAAAATAAAGACATAGGAAGTGATCATATTGACTGTATTTTGAAAATTTAATATTAACTTAAATTGTCCTAACCTCATCTGTTTCTTTGTCCCAGTGTCTAGTGGGATGTTTCAAGTGACCCTCAATTTAAAAAAAGGTTCTATATATTTCATTTAAAAAAATAGAGAGAGAGAGAAAAAGAAAATTAAGTATGGGTAAGGCAAACAATGTTATGGAAGAGTGAAACAAAGCAAATAATTTGCTAGCAAGCAAACAAGCAAGCAAGCAAAAAGAACAGTAAAGTAAGACTGATGAACCTGACTGGGCTTAAAAGTAGTTCCTGAATAGAAAAAGTTGACTATCATTTGGTCATATAATATACTACACTCAGGAAAGCTGGGCAGACAGTATATCCTTTGCTGGATATTTAAAACTAGTGATCATTTGTCATAAGTGTGCTTACATAGAGTTAATGCTTTCTGAATGATATTTCAGTGAAATACATGATCATTTCAGCCATTGTAGCTCAGTATTTGTGCTGTTTTTTGGGATGGGGAACACAATACAAATTTTGCTGCTATACTTCATGCTTAGTAATTGACAAAATAGTTACCTCTACTTTATGTACTATTTTGGTATATTCTAGGTATTATCAAGACTGCACTTCCCAATATGGACAGAGAAGCAAAAGACCAATATTTGCTTGTCATTCAAGCAAAGGATATGGTTGGTCAAAATGGGGGTCTTTCTGGGACCACATCTGTCACTGTCACCCTTACTGATGTCAATGATAACCCTCCACGATTTCCCCGCAGTAAGTTTCTATAGGCAATAATTAAAGATAATTTGTACAATATAAAATTTATATTGGTGTGCTACATAGGGAAAAGCATGGCTGAAATTAATTTTGGACAAAGATTCAAATTATGTATTAAATTCTTTCAGCTTTTTTTATCTGTTTATTATGGATAAATGCTGATTCCAGACAACAGCTGTTCACTGTTTTTCATATACAGAAATAAGATGTTATTAATGTGCTAAATTATGAAAATTCTTGATATTTTTTATACATCCTGATAATGTAGAGTTCTTAATGTTTCCTTAAATCATCCAAATATATTTTCTTTGAGGATATATATTTACTAATTGCCATTGAAGATGGAATGGCACAGATTTTAGAGAACTGGGGAATGACAATGAAGATAGTAAAAGTTATCACAGAGTATAAAGCAAATATCAATTGCCATTTCCATTCCCATTCACTCTCTGTTTGAATTGGTTATTGTCCAACAGTGTACCCTCTGATAATTGCCTTATCCTTTAGTTTCAGAACTCCCTAGTACTTATAACATCTTATCCATTTGGCAGCCAGTGGACACCAAAGAGTCTGAAAACTAGTTTTCCCTTTGATTCTCATTCTTATGATCTCTTATTGTGGGAAGGAAGGGAGGGAAGGAGGGAGGGAGGGAAAATTAATATGGGTAAAACCAGAAACAGACTGCCTTCAGTTCCATGGATAAATCAAACAAGAGAAAGAAGTCTGTTTTCAGATTTCAGTTATCCTATTTTTCAATATTATCATATATTTCCCTGCCTTTCTTATACTCCCACTGCAAAAGAAAGTTACATTAATGTGAGGAACATATGCACGTTCAAACTAGTTTCTTTACAAGTGAAAAAGAAAGTGGGAATTGGATTTTTTCCCACCTTTAATTATTAAGACAAATAAAAAAATACAGATTCAGTTTCTGGAAGTGAGAAGGTTAGTGGTGTCTGCTTGTGTTTTCTTAATCTGTAATCTGATCAATTTCAGTTTGAGCCACAGGAAGTCCAATACAATGGCAAGACTAGTATTTATCTCAATTACTTGACATGAAAAATTGTCCCTTTAAAACACAAGAAAGATTTATCTGTGATCCTACAATTTCATTTGTTATTTTCATTTAGTGACACGAGATCTACAGAAGCTAAAATGTCACTGGGAGTAGACTCCTCTGATAGAAACATTAGGTTAGGCATTATTTTCAGCAGTGAATTTTCAATATTCTCAAAGAAATATAGACTGGATTACAAGAGCAGAATTTGCTATTTCAAAAATATGCCAAAAATCCATATCTTCAACATTATGCTGAAAATGATGCACAAGAGTTTATTGTGGCATTCCAGTGAAGAGCCAGTAAATCAATAAAAATAATCTCTGGTGTTCATTATATAGCTCTTGTGTACACTGTCAGGGGACAGATCACCACCTTTCTTGTATAATTCAGCTATTCCCAAAATCCTACTGAGGTCACAGAGCAGAGAATCCTGCTGTTGCATTCTTGGATATCCCTTTTTTCTCCTTAGAGATCTTAAGAAGTAGGAACTGCTTGTGTTTATTCCTGGGAATTTTGCATTTTAGGCAGAAATTCTGGGTGTTGCAGTCCCAACACATTTGATGGATTAGGTATTTTTTTCCATGGTGTATTTATACATTGGTGCCTTTGTGGTACATACTTACAAGAAAGGAGTAATGCTGGAGTAAGGGATGCAGAGAACCATAGACTGGTTTATAGGAGCAAAATGCACTGCTTCAAAACTGCCCTCATTTTATATATCTATTCTTTATTGTTAACTAAAGAAGGTCATACATTAATAGATCTATAAACCATAAAGATTCACTAATCTCTTTGAACTTTATAGGATCATATCAATATAATGTCCCAGAATCACTCCCTGTGGCTTCAATGGTGGCTAGATTAAAGGCTGCAGATGCTGATGTTGGGGCTAATGCTGAAATGGAATATAAAATTGTGGATGGTGATGGCTTGGGAGTTTTCAAAATTTTAGTGGACAAAGAAACACAGGAAGGAATAATTATGATACAAAAGGTAAGATCAGTTTACTTTTTGTGTTTTGAGAGTAAGTCATCTCAGTAATAGATAACAAGTAAGTCATCTCAGTAATAGATAACATATTAACTACAATAGATAATCTCACCAAAATTTATTTTGATGTTTGAAGTCTACCCAAGAATCTACAAATGGTTTATAAATCCTCTGATGCAGAATGCACTAATTGTTTTTGCTTTTTTTTAACCATTTTACATACTAATGGAAGGTGCAGAAATGAAGATATGGTGGCTTGTCAGTCATATTGCTGTCAATCTGTGATGTAATGGAATTATGAAGGCCAGACTCAGGGAGGGAAGTATCCTCTTTCATCTCCTGAAGGGAGGGGAAGAGATAAGAGGATGAGGCTGGCACCTCCCTGAGGAATTCACTCTGTGTTTACTGGCTGACCCTGGGAACTAGTTTCAGTCTGGGAAGATTCTTGCTAGAGGTTGTAGCTAATAAACATTGCTGAACTGAATCTGCATGGTCTCCTGGAGTTCCTTGGGCTAGGCCTGACATCAGTCTTCCCAGACTGAAACTAGTTCCCAGGGTCAGCCAGTAAACACAGAGTGAATTCCTCAGGGAGGTGCCAGCCTCATCCTCTTATCTCTTCCCCTCCCTTCAGGAGACAAAAGAGGATGCTTCCCTCCCTGAGTCTGGCCTTCATAATTCCATTCCATCACACAATCCCACTTACATTTACAGAGGGAAAGAGAGAAAGAACGTATTTTTACATGATCCAAGAACAATTTGTCTACAGAGGGAAAGAGAGAAAGAACGTATTTTTACATGATCCAAGAACAATTTATTCATAATTAAAGTTGAAATATTTTACTACTAACTTCTCTAATAAGCAACAATGTCCTATACTGTAGAAATGCATCTTTAAAGTTTTTAAAGATGCATTTCTACAGTATAGGACATTGTTGCTTATTAGAGAAGTTAGTAGTAAAATATTTCAACTTTAATTATGAATAAAATGAAGCAAAATTCTAATGCAAACATCTTAACATTATTGAGCAGTATTTAGTGATATCCTACATCAGTTTGCAATCTGGTATAAATTACATTATTCAGAATTTATAATTTTATCTGTATAAGTCATAAACTGATCTGTGGAAAACTGTGTATCAACAGTGTGTATATGTTTTTGTGTGTGATGAATGGATGAGGTAATTATCTGAGCAGATAAAACTAATGCACAGATATTAATGAAGCTGTCAAGTTCTATTCACTGTACTGAAGAATTAAATTATGCATTGTCCCTTTAACCTTCAGGATAGTTGTTATGATTTGTTAATTGTTAGTTTGCTATTATATCAGAAACCCATATTAGTCACAGTAATCCAGAGACTACCTCAATTATGATTAGTATTAAAGTACATGAATGCTTTTTAATTCAAAGTTAAATAGAAAAATACTTACTATGTAGTATCTTTACATTATAATCCAAAGCATCTTCATTGCTTTAATTTGAATCTACTTTGCTTTCTAGCATAATATGCATCCAAGGATTTTATAATAATGCTATGTACAAGGAAATCAATACAGTGCTTATGTTAGATCAAATTTGTTAAATCAGCAGTTGAGTCTGAAAGACCTATCAACCAGTTAAAGCCAACCTCTCCCTCCCCCCAGAGTCTCACTGGTGCAGTGAGAAAATGGTTCCTGTTCTGCATAGCAGTTTCTACTGATCAGCAACTACATGAAAGAGTTCCCCCAGGGAACCCCTTTTGCCATTGCCTCCCTCCTAAGGTTGAGAGAGTGACTGGTCCAAGGTCACCCAGACTAGTCTCCCAGTTTATAGCCTGATTTCTAGCCTTAACCACTACACTAAACTGGCTATGTTATGTTATGTTATGTTATGTTATGTTATGTTATGTTATACTATACTATACTATACTATACTATACTATACTATACTATACTATACTAATATAATATAATATAATATAATATAATATAATATAATATAATATAATATAATATGGCTGCCCATCTCACAAGAATGACTCTGGGAGAGAGGAGGTCCTGGAAACTACCTGGCTGTTTGGAGTGCTATCAATGGCAGCTTCCAAGCAATTTGCTGAATCTGAAAGTATCCCACATGGGCAGCCGTCAAATGACCGTACACTAGCCAGAATTTAACGACTATTTTCTTTCATGGTACACCATCAGTTATAACCTTCTAGGGTTGTCCTGAAATCTCTTCATGGAGTTGAACAGACCATGCGATAATTTGAAGTATTACATTTCCCCATTTATAACATGAAATTTATCAAAAGACTTCATGTAGTAGTTATAAAAATTGACTGGGTTTGTGTCAAAACTCTGATTCAAACAAACCAAAAGCTACAATGAAGGTGTGACACCATGATCACAACTTTCAATAGTATTAATGAATAAGATTGTGATGAAGCATCTAATTAGGGATGTGCACAAAATGGGAAACATTTTATTTTAAGTTCAGAACAAAATACTCCCCCACCCACTTAAGTGTTTCCTAGGCACATTCTAAGTTTAGTGTATCCTTTCAGAACAAAACTTGAAATGGCTCCCATATTTTATTCTGATTTTGAAACTGAAGTCTCAGTGCAAGTGTGTTTTATTTTGGTCTCAGAACACTTGAAAAGAAAGTGACCAGTATCAGGACTGAAAGGCTATTGAGGTTGAAATGGCCTCTGCCTCCTTGACCCCTTTATTGTTCCGTGTAATAAAGTTCACCACCTTGGTTTCACATGATGCCCCCTCTCTTCTATACAGGGCTCTTGAAGGAGGAAAAAAAAATATCTAAGAGAATGGTACTCTTTTCTAATGTGGTGAACATTCATATTTTGCTATGATACTATGCATAGACTGCTTTCTAATGAATCATTAAGTGTTTTTCATGTTTATCATTTCAGATATTAAAATAAGTACATTCATTTTAATAACAATAATAGTATTTGGATAATTTTCAAGTTCTTTCCAGATAGTGCACATCAATCCCAATAATAATAAGAGATATTATGAGTATGACACATCCTTTTCTGATTCAAAAGAGGAAAAGATAGATAAGTTATTCAGAACTGGAAATTATAGGTGTGGCACATTTCATTTCGTTTGTTTAGTACAAGCCTGTGTGCTTCAGATCCAGCACAACTTACTTCTAACACGTGGTACTAGTAGCACAGCAGAGCAGATTTGCATAATCAGACTAGCAAAAAAGAACCTTTAATATAGTTTAGATTTGCTTCCCTGTTAGTGGCAGGTGGAAGTTGCTAGTAGGTGATACTAGAACCTTAAAACAAACTCTAAACAAGCTATCAGCAGTTTTTGGCAAGCTGTATAGGGCATGGGGAGAAGTCAGCATGTGCAGACACATCCACAAGAAACCATAAAGGTTGGTGCCTGTCTTTTCTGAATGTGCTCAATGACCATGAACTGAAAAAGCAAGCTGTCAAACAACTGTGAATCTGTGTTTTCAGATCTGACCTTGTCTGTCATGCAACTTGTCCTTGTCCGTTGCTTCCATTATAATACTCTGAATTTCAGTAATAGCGTAAACCATTCTTAATCAATCTAATTTTCATGTTTGATTGTAAGATTAGTAGTATTTCAATCAGTTTCCATGTGGCTGATTTATATCATTCAAAAGCAGTTCTGCATATTCATAAAATATGATTATGCATGTGATTATTTATTAGTAGTAGTTTGGAATATATCTAATTACTAATTTGCCCACCCCACATAAAAGCAAACCCACAATTAAGTAAAAACAGGAGAAATTACCAAGCAGTAATACAAATATATAATATTGGTTTGATTATTTCAGACTTTTATATATAGTAACTTGGAAAATTAGCAATGAAAACAAATGCAGTTCACTTTTTAGTGCATACTATTACCTATGTTATGAAATGATATTATTCTGACAGGCAGCCATTTCATGGAAAATTTCCCTTTAAGAGCTTCTACAGGTTAGAAATTCCTATATGGCTCCCCAATCATCTATATTTTTTAGGGCATTCATTAGTGTGATGGGTATGAGACTGAAAGCAACAGAATCATTCATCTTGGAAATACATCCATTTCACTCCTATTCTGTCTCGCATAACTTCACAACACCATATTCCAAGCATTATACATTGATTGTAAAAATCTCATTTGGGATAGGAAAATCTTATTTTATATAGATTTGTTAAGGCTGTGGGAAAGACTGACATTTTTGTATCTGAGGATAGGAAAACCTATATATTCCTGGCAGTTACAAGTCAAAGACTTTGCTGATTGAACTTTGGAATTTCTAGGAGCTGGATTATGAAACAAAGGCCAGCTACACTCTGAGAATTGAAGCAGCAAATAAGCAGGTAGATACCCGCTTTTTAAGCCTTGGACCATTCAATGATGTGACAACAGTGAAGATCATTGTGGAGGATGTAGACGAGCCACCCATGTTTACCTCACTTTCATACACCATGGTGGTATCTGAAGCAGCCAAAGTAGGCACCATTATTGGCACTGTGGCAGCCCATGATCCAGATGCATCTAACAGTCCTGTCAGGTAATTGTATAGCTCATTCCCATTCCCCCCCCCCCCCCCCAATTTCAGGGTATACAATTGTATGTTCTTTTCATTTATTTATTCATGTTATATGTTGCTTTTCTTACAGGATTATTTGAAAGTACAAAAAGATCTTTTGTACAATCCAGTGCTGATTTTCCACTTCTGTCAGTTCACCTGGAGGAACAACTCCATTCTCCTCCTTTATTTTCTTCTTGTACCATCCCAAAGTTGAAGACTAGTTCTGGCGACTTGGGGAGGGGTGCTCCAAAATATATCTCCCATACAGCCACACACATGCATACACACACACATACACACAGAGACATTAGTCATGTATATTTGTGTGTTTGTGTGAAAACATGGCAGGGATTTGATCAACTCAAACAGGGACATTCCAGTTCACTTTAATGTCAGTGAAATTGTGTACAAGTATATTAACATGGACTATGCAGAGAATGCCAAAGATCTTTATTCATGTGCACTTCACTAAGCTGTTAAGAGTCAGAAGCAGCTAAATCTGCATAATATTAATTTGTTTTTCTGTTGTAATTGCAAATAGGTTTAATTCTTTGGGGCACAGCAATTTATAAACATTCAAATAGGTAAATACTACTTCATCAGTATTCTAGGCTACATTGCAATGGTTTTGTGACATTTGTATAATAGAGAGAGCACATGCATCACAAATGAAATCTGAGGAAAATATTCCACAGATGACAAGAATCTCTTATTATCTGCAAACTATAGCTTTTGTTCTCTCTAAATTATACCAACTGCTATTCACAAGCAGGCTATTTCCAGAAACAAAATATCTGCTGGATATTGATTTAGCATTTCTTTTTCAAAAATCTCCTACACACAAACACACACACCCCTGTTTATTATCTTGTGTGTGAGTGTATGTATTTTACTTTGTGGCATAAGATGGGCTGAAAAGGAATTTCTCCAAAATTGAACTCAAAGTACTGTTGAATGTAATAATTTGGTTGAAGAGCAGAAAGGAACAATAGCCTGATAGCTATGCAATTATAACTTAGACATGCCAGGTTTTCAGTGCTTAATCTGAGCCAAAACTGACATCTGTTTTGAAAAAGATATGCACAAAATGCTTGAAACAATGTTATTAGATTACTTATAATCAGTTGAATGTTTCTCAAGAAAAGAAAATACACAAATGGCATCCATAGTGGCTTTTAACTAGCAGCACTGAACAATAGCAGGGTTAATAACTTAAAAGGCTAAAAGCTGGGCAGAAATTAGATTGACTACATTATGGAGGTGGCAGGCAATGTCTGTGGTGCCAGCCATGAAGATTTTTAGTAGTAGTACATTCTTGACCAAATATAGAAATACAATCATGGGAAAACATACAAGCAGGAACTAAAATGAAAGCCAAATGTGCTATAGTTGCAAAAATGCTCGTAGAATCCTAGCAGAAAAAAGTAAAAATAATTTTCCTCCCTTATAGAAAGGGGGGTAAGTTAAGTTTAAAAAGGAAGTTAATGTATATTTACTCCAAATCTATTATTAATTCATAGGAGGGGCAACTCCTTCAAGTCCCCCTTCATTTTCAAGCATTCTCTATTGAAGGAACAGAGACTGAAGGATAAAGTGGGATGGGGCTGCAGAAGGATAAGGCTGGCAGAAAAGTCTATCTGTGTATGTGAACGATGTTCCATTCATGGGCTGGAAATAGGATCTCAGCTATCTGCAAATTTATTTAAAACTGAATTGGTTAATCAGTAAATGAAGCCTTTTCTTTGAAATTATCCTTAGTGGGAGAATTGAAAGCAGGTGAAGCCCATACCAATTAAGTTTATGCACGTACAAGTTCCTGTAAAACAGAGGAAATCAGGAATAGAATGCAACTCAGCAAAGCATCAGTGAGTCAAAGAATAGGGAAGAGGATATTAAAGGTTTATTTGTATAAAACATATTTTAAAATCTGGTATATGGTTATGGGAATTGAAATCCAGCACATATGGACTGCACTAGACTGGGAATTATGGCACCCTGCTCCTGCAAGTTACCCAGATCAATCTACATTTTTGAAAAAAATTGAACATTTCCATTAAGTCAAGAAACATAAACATTCACAAGCACAAAATAAATAAATGAGGTTATGGTATGACTGTATTAAAACTTCGACAGAATTGTGTTTATTGCTCATCTGAAACTGCTTAAGGAAGAGTAGGAAGAAAGGAATCAGAATGCTGTTACCAAAAACAGAATGTCTCAAGTAATCTAGTCTCTCTAGGTGGTAGTATATAATAGCAGCTTTTCTGATAATAGTTATAAATTCAAGGCAGAAAGATAGAAAGCTTCTGGTGTAACTCATCTGTTAAAATCTGCCTACAAGCCAGTCCTGAACTCAGACTGAATATACTCTAGATTGGGATCTGAATTATTTTATAATTCATTTATGTTTTTTCTAAACCCCATCTTTCTGTTTTCTGATGTAAAATGAAGGCAAAATGAATCCATCTGAATTTTAGCCACTGGGATATATTTCTTCAATTTTATAAGCTTTCACCTAATGTCCTAGTTTTTCAAATTTAATTCTATTTTCTAGTAGCTGTTCACTAGTTCTCTTTTGTTCCTAATTATTTGGCTTTACAGGAAAAAAGTAGCATGCACTTACATGACTAAATTACTTTAGATCCAACCTACATAGTTAAAGGTGGAGATAGTTATATGAAATAAACAATAGACAAACTAACAATGACAACAAACAGCAAAGGAGATTGTGAAATGGGAAGGTTGTAGAACTTTTTGCAGATATTAAGGCATGTTGTAAGAATCTGGCTGCCCCTGGTTTCTTTTCTGAAATGTTCTTTTTTGAAAATCCAATAATCAGAAGAAGAAAAAAAGATATAACAAAAGCTCATTGTTAGCTATGCTGGCCAGCTTGTAAAGATTCTCTCTCTCTCTGCATTTCAATGTCTCTTTTTTAAGTCCAACAGGATCAGTATTTAGTGTTCCACATGATAAAAAGCTTACTTTCTTGAATCTTAAAATAATTTTTTATGACCGAGGGAGCACAAAAGTAGATTACCATATTAAAATATGAACTAGATGGCTGCTACCTGCAACCAGTTTCATCTTATAACTCTTTGAAATGTCCATCATTTTGGTCAACAGTGAATTGAAGTATTTTTCTACATATATCCATTTAAATTATTTTATTTGTTTGGAAATAATTTCTGCAGACTATAGGAAATGTTTATATGTACCAAAGCATGTTCTTTTACAAACCAGGGATTTACAGTATTAAATATTGCTGCCAGAATGTTTGGTCTCTTAGCTGTTGAAAGACCTACATTTCTCTGCCACTTTTCTCTTCCATTGCTGTGTAACCAAAAGAGGTAAAAATCCTGAAATGATAATATTATAATTAGTAAATCCTGGAACTTACATGAATTAGTCATCTCTCTCTCTGCATTCACTTGTTTTAATAAATTACAGTGCCATTACCATCCTCCTAATTTACCCCTCTCCTTAACTTGATCACTTTCCCAGGGAACTGAAATCAAATTATGGATTCTACCTGTGGAAAATTCCAGTTAAGCCATTTATCCCAGTACTTGTAACTCTTTAAATCATGCCACAAGCCTTTTATCATTCCTGAAGAGCTACACTGCACTCAAACACGCTTTATGAAGAATGATTCATAGTACCAGTGTGAGAACTCTGATTTTATACTTAGATTGTGAAGGGAGGAACATGATTTAGAGTTATCCTATTATCCTGTCAACGTACCTCGATCTGGAAGCCTTTATAATGAATCTCAAAGGGCATGGCTGTTTACAATGAGGGTAACCAAACCATTGAGCATTGGATATTTTTTCTTTCTCTTTTGCTGTTGCTTATTTTTGCTTTGAAATGTTCTTTGAACAAATTTTGGAGGAACAAAGGGAGCGTATTTAAGCCAAAGGTGTTCAGGGGCCTGTGCTTATATGATGACACTCAGGCTCCAGGAGCAAATGTGGTGATACATAATCCCTGATCTACTCTGTACAAGTAGTCCCCAGTTTAAGAATAAGTTCCATTCCCAAGGTCTATCCTTAAGGTGAATTTGTATATAAGCCGGAACAGTATTATTGTATAATACTGTATAAATAGCATGTGTAATTAACTCAAACCATTGTCTATTTAACTTGAATTTTGCTAGGCTCTGTTCTTAACTATAGGTCATCTTTAAACCGGATGTTCTTAGCCTGGGGACTATCTGTAATTTCCGTATCCATCTTTTGTCTGCCTCTAATTTATTTATTTATTTTCTTTTAAAAAACCTTGCATCTCACTGAGGAAGCTCTGATGGAAATGGAATGGGTTAAATACAAGTGGCAGATTTACAAATCTATTTTATATTATGGTTGTATTCTCAGGTAAAGTATCCCCCCCCCCCCAAAAAAAAACCTTGGTGTATCCAAGAATTAAATAACAGAAAAGGCTAGAAAATACCTGTGACCTCACTTAGGAAAAAATATTATGAAATAAAGGAACCAAGCCAACCCAGTACATTTTACAGAAGCAGATATCACTGTGTAACATACTCTCTTAGTCTATGAAGACAATAAAATGTCAGATTAAAAAAAGAATCTGGATGAAGAGAAAAAATAGTAAAAGCTCTTTCACCTTAATGTGAAATCAATGAAACATTTTTAACAAAGTGCAATTATACATACATCAAAAGTTTGCTTTCATCTTTCATCTAGGTATTCAATAGATCGAAATACAGACCTAGAAAGATATTTCAATATTGATGCCAACAGTGGGGTCATTACTACAGCAAAGACATTGGACAGAGAGACAAACGCTGTTCATAACATTACTGTCTTAGCAATGGAAAGCCGTAAGTTGCCATTTCAAAAAAATTGGAAGCTTTATAAAGTGTTGATTTTCACTGTATCAGCTGAGCAAGTTTAAATCAAATACTTTTCTCCCCTAAAACCTATGTCAATAGAAGTTTCTAGCTATAAACTGTGAAATACAAAAAGTTAATACTTATCCTATTACATGATAATTCTATATATGTTAAAGTAGTTCAGTGTATCAGAGGATAAAAGGTGTGTCCACTGTTATAGAAACAATCCTACTATGATATTTTATTATTTTATGGAAACTGCAGTAACCATTTTTATGGGTCTGGAGTCAGCATAGAAATTGGTTAATAAATGGCATTAAAAGGACAGTACAGAACTGGTTGATCATGTAAATCTTTGGAACCCTAGAATTATACTTGTCTTATAGATTACAGAGGTTCATTATTCACCTTTGTTGCTGCAAATTGGTGTAACTGCTGTGTCAATACCTACATCATGGCATAGAGAGTCACTTCCTTAGATTCTGCTGGTGATGGCTGAAGCTAGGAAATTCAAGAAGCTGAGTGGATTACCCAAGTTTATTCTTTTGCTTTTATCTTCCTCTGAAATATCGAATGAGCTGGTAGAAGTAACAGGAGAATGTATCTGATGAGTCATTGATCTGATGAGATATTGCAACTACTGTATTTTGTTTTTTTTCATTGTCATTTCTTTGTTCTACTGACAACTTCATTTTGTTAACCCAGTTATAAAGACCATGTTAGATACTTGCAGAATTGGTTCATGATAAAGAATAATAATCCCTTTTTGTTCTTTTGATCAGAAAACCCTTCACAAATTGGGAGGGGATATGTGGCCATCACTATCCTGGACATCAATGACAATGCACCTGAGTTTGCCATGGATTATGAAACAACAGTCTGTGAAAATGCAGAACCTGGCCAGGTGTGGATTTATATTCAAAACAGCTTGATGATATTTTCTGTAAAAGAGTGATTTGATTTGCAGTGATGCCTCTTTTAAGATAAAACATAATTAATTGCAATAAAACTGACATGTTGATTTGAAGCTAAAATAAACATTAACTAGATCTCAAACTTTTATCATCCAAGAGCCCACTACAGAACTGCACAGGTGAATCTACACTGCATACACTTTTGAACATCTTCTAGACTTCCTAATTGATGAAAATAACACATTTCCATTCTTTTAGTTATCTCACTATAGCAGTGCAACATTTCTAGTTTCTGGTTCATACAACGTTTCTGGTTCATACAACACTTCCTGAGAACTTTATGCACACATGGAAACCTCTAGGCCAGCCTTTCTCAACAGGCATTCTGAAGAACTTTAGGGTTCCACAGGATTCTTTTTTGGGGGGAGGGGGCTTTAATTATCTTTCATTTTTATGATTGCTGTGAGTCACCCAGAGTTGTTTTTATGAGATGGGCAACCGTATAAGTTTTTTACATATATATATTCGGGGATGCGGTGGTGCAGCGGCTTAATGACATTGAAAGTTGCTGCCCAGAAATGGTTGACACTTCAGCGGTTCAAGCCCAGATCCGTGAGGCAGAGTGAGCTCCTGTCTCATCTCTAGCTTCTGCCAACCCAGCAGCTCGAAAGCAACCGCGAGTAAATAAATGGGTACTCTCACCCCGGTGGGAGGAAGAAATGCTGGTGGTGCCTTGTACAGGAGACTGGACCAGTTGCCGGTAACATGGAAGTCGTGTATGTCCAAAAAGACGTGAAGCAACGGAAACCCCGTCTTCCTGCACCCGCCAGCTGGGCTCCACTCTAGGAAGGAGGCAATGGCAAACCACTTCTGAAAACACCTTGCCATGAAAACTGCAGGAACTTGTCCGGGCAGTCATCACAGAATCAGTCACGATTGAGTGCAGAGATAGATAGATAGATAGATAGATAGATAGATAGATAGATAGATAGATATACACATACATTCAAGATCAAAATTGGGGAAAAAAATAAATTTTTGAACCTCCCATGCTATGCAATGCTAGTCTTTGCAGTGTTGGGAATTTTTACTTGCCAGAACATGGCTGCCAGCCTGCTGTTTTGCTATTGTTGTAAACATTGTAAAATGTGGAATGTGTAGGTTAGAGGTAAATTGTATTGTGAAGTTTACGTATTTGTATGCAGGAATTCCCTGAGACCTGAAAATTATTTCAAAGGTCACTCCAGGCTAAAAAAAGGTTGAGAAAATTTAAGAAAGGCTGCTCTAGAGCAGTGTTTCTCAACTTTAGCAACTTTAAGATGGCTGGACTATAACTCCCAGAATTCCCCAGCCAGCATGAATAGTGTCCTGTAGAGTGTACTCCAAGAAAAGAAGGATGACTAAGATGAGGAGACAGAATAGAGTCAAGACAAAAAGCAACATTTACTTTGACTGAAATTTAATGCGAATTAAGTTAATTACTACAATTAATATTATTTCTAATGCATTTATAATTTCTTACTTTTGTTACTTAAAAAATACACTTTGGATGGAATTTTTGGAGGGGCTCTGGGATTCTCCCAAGGCTTTCAGGGACTATACATGGAGCCTCAAAGTGTTCTCCTGCTGTGGGGAAAAGCAGATCTTCAGCATACATATGAATCAGCTCTGTTACTAATTCCTGGGAGAAGAAAGAAAGAAGTGTCAGAATAACAGAGTTCAAACATTTGAGTTTATGCTATGTCCTTTAGGCAAAAGACTTAAGCTTTCAGTTTGATGAAGCATTTGCCAGCTTCCTTAGCAATGGTCTCTTTGGCCAATAGTATTTTTTCCCTTAATGTTCACTAAAAATAACTGAAGCCATAAAAGCTATCCTTTCCCCTATTCGTTTCTTTTAAAAGTAATGATTTAATCTACTCTCTAGGTCTTTGAAATGATAACATTGCACAAAACAATGTGAATTTCATTTGGAAGTATTTTCAGGAAAATGACCACCCCCTCAAAATCATTAAATGTGCACCAGATCACATATTAGAATAACAACATTAAAATGTGTGATATAGTACACATTGAAATTGCCTTATAATTTCTGATTATTTCAATCTGAACCTAAAAGTTTAATTTATAAGTTAACAATATTTTTATAATTTTCATCTTCCCAAGAACTCTATACATGGAAATAGTCTGCAAAAATTTACCCCCCTCTTTCTGGCAGCCTTTCCAAAACACTTCTGTTGTTTTTGTTCCAAAAAACTGCTATAAAAAGTCTAACACTTGGAGCCAATTTAAAGAAATAAATTCTGCCTGAGGAAAGGAAATTTGTTCTGCTGATAGATTATGTTTTGGCAAGTGATTAATTGAATAATATCTGCCTTTTCCGTCAAGTTATCTTCCAGCAAGGGGAGCTGTTCATAGGAAACTTCAAAATGTGTTCTGAGAAGTACCTTTAATTAGAATAGATTTTAAGGTCACGTTAATATGTAAAATTTCTGTCTTATTAATTATTTGTCCTCAATACCAAGTATTTACTTTATAATGAAAAGAAACTAAAATCTGATATGAAGATTATTTTTTTTTCCCTCCTTAGATCATTCAAAGAATCAGTGCCATTGACAGAGATGACCCACCTAGTGGTCATCAGTTTTCCTTCAGTTTGGCAGGAGATACAACAAATAACCACAATTTCACATTGCAGGATAATAAAGGTAAGGCACCAACTGTGGTTGCTAGCCTAAGGGCATTTCAGAATAAACACAGTAACACTCTAGAGTAACTTCTTTGTCAGAAAGAACATTAATTAAAAGCAATCATATCCCAATGTAATGTTTATCTATAGATTATCTGTCAAGAAAAAAAAAAGTCATTTAAATCATTTTAACCTATGAGTCAAACAGATGAGCTTCAAATCCTTTGTTAAACCGATTCTTTTCACTTCTTTTATTTAAATCTAAATTGAATTATACTTCAGAGCATATATGTTTCTGGGCTTCATATTTCATTTATGGGACTCCAGAAATACAGAAGTAATCTCTTAAAAACTTGTGACAAAATATTTCCAGACATATCACTTGCAATATCAATATCATATCAATCATAAATTGGAGGCAGGAGCTGAGGATCCTACCTTTCTGGTTGCTAATGTTATTTCAGTTTCCTGAAAATAATTATTTTACTGATGGGTACTGGTTAGTATTGTTTTGCAAAGTTCTAATCTTGTTTTATTGTTTTATTTTTAATATTGGAAGTTGAAGAAAAATCCTGGAGGGAACATTTTGTCTCAGTCATGGGGTAGATATTGGTAACAGAAAGCTATTAACTAGTTCTCCAGAAACACATTGGTGCATGGCCTGATAATGTCATTTAGAAGAAGGAAAATCCTTGTGGTTTATATTTGATTCCAGGGTTAATGAATCTTCATGGTTTTTTAGACTAAGATTTACCACCCTATCAAAACAAGATGCATACATTGCCCCCCCCCCCTTTTGCTCATGTATATTTGTGTTCTTGCTCTATTGTACTATTTTATTCCACTGGCCTTTTGATCCCTCTCACTAAACCTTACCTGTCAATTCTTGTATTGTTATCAAGCACTCCATATCAGTTATACTTTTGTTTTTAAGACTTCCATGGAGAGTTATAGTATTTGTGCTTCAAACTAGACAACCTGTTCATTTTCTGTCTCAAAAATGGACAACTTTTGGGTGACGAGGGGGCACACTCAACACTTTTTTAAAAAGAAGACCTGATTTAGGTGTCAGCTATGGTTTTTGTATGTGTTCCCCCCCTCCCCTTAAAATAGAAGGAAAGCATATCACCAATTTTAGGTAATGGTGCAGAGATTTCAAAAAGGATCTGGTTTAAGGATCATGTTCAGCCCAGGGACCTTTGGTTGATCAACCATGTTCTTGAGAGAGAGAGAGAGAGAGAGAATCCCTTTTGTTTGGTTATTACACAGCACAAACAAGGAAGTAGAAAACTCCATACATACAAAATAAAATTTACAAAAACCTAAAGCTGTAAATCATGTCATTATCCATTGCCATCAGAAGGTGACCTATTGGATAGTGATTGCTTAATCTGTCCCTCAGCTCAGGGATTCTGTTGTCTGGTTCCCAAATACCTAAGGAAGAATGGCATTTGTAGAAGAGAATTAGAGAAAAGGCTAAGCATCCTTTCTTTCTGCCTATTGATGCTTGAAAGGCCTTCATTTCTGCATGCCTTGAAACTTGGCAAACCTGGTATTAAGGACTACAATCTTCTATACAACACACTGAGGATGTAAGAGCAAGGAAGTGGATATTTTCTATAAACTGATTTGTTTATTGGTAGAAGACTGTCTTTAGTTTTAGCAAATGGCCAGGAATAGGTAGTTTTACAATCCACCACCTGAGGATTATAGTGAAAAAATATATACTTACTATAATAGAATATACAATGCAAACTCTTCCAGAAATAAGACATATTTCAGTTTTAAAATGTTAAAACTGGCAAAGTTTTTTAAAAATCCATTACCTATCTGTTATTAAATCCATTATCTATTTTCGTATCTAAACCGAAATTATTGCTATGACCTCATTTGAAGAGCTTAGATTTGTTCCATTACCAAAATTAATTGTTCTTGTATCTGCTCAGCCCTGATACTGAAGACTGAAAATCAGTTCAGTGTAATATTTGTTTGATTTACATATCACTTTTAAGAGCAGTTTTCAAATATAAATCATGTGCCATTTTATTATTAGATTCCAAATGCAGTTCTTTAAATATATAGCAATGTAATTTTTGTGCAAAGGACAAATGAATATTCAGAATTTACATTTCTAATTCATTTGCGCTCATTTTAATTTTTGAGATATGGTTTCACGTTAATGAGTTGTTTTATGATCAATGTTCTTCTGACTACATAGATTTATTTCTTAAATTTTAATTTGAACATTCTTAGATTTGTGATAACATTGTATTTTGAACCCCATCTTGGTCTAGCTTATTACATACTGGATAAGCATATTTTTGTTGAAAAAGCCATCTCCTATTTCAAGAATAAACCATGGATGGCAATTACAGTTTCATATAGAGCTTTATAGATGATTACCAGGACCTTGAAGTGAACTTGGAAACAAACTGGTAGCCATGGAGCTCCTGTAACAGCAGGATTGTAACAATACCAGTAAACACATGGGTGGCTGTATGTGGTACCAGCTGAAGTTTCTTTGTGGTTTTCAAGGGCAGCTCCATATTGAGTAAATTGCAGTAATACAAGTGCAAAGTAACAAGGGCATAAATGACCATCTTCAGTCTGTACGTTTTTAGGTAAGACCACAACTACTTGGCAGAAGCTCTCCTGGACATAGTATCTACCTGCTTCTCCAGCAGGAACCTGGAGTCCAGGAGGATCCCTAAACTGCAAGCCTGCACTTGCAGGAAAGCGCAACTGCAAGAAGAGCCAAAGTAGGATTCTGAGCCAACAACCATTCTGTCTTGCTTGGGTTGAATCTGATTCTTTTATGAATCTGACTCTGTACCTTCCCATTCAGGTCTTGACAGGCTCAGAACCCCACTACATCTCCTACTTGGCCTGAAATGGGTAGTTATAGCTGGACATCATCAGTATATTGATGATACCTCACCCTGTACCAACAGATAATCTATTCCAGCTTCATGTAGATGCTAAACAAGATGGGGAAGAGAAATGAGCCCTGGAAACCTCATATTGCTATGCCCCTGGGATCAACCTCGCTCCATCCAGCAACAACTAATGGACCTGCCTGCTCAGGAAGGAGCGGAACGATGGCCAAACAGTCCCTCCCACTCCCAAATCTCACTGGCAGTCCAGAGGTATGCTGTGGTTCACATAACTGAAGGCTGACAAAAAGTCTAGCAGGACAATAATGGTTGCTTTCCCACCATACATGGCTAAATACAGGACATCAGGGAGAGCAACCAGTGCAGTTCCTATCCCATTCCTGGCTTGCATTCTTACTGCCAGGGGTCCATATAATCCCCATATTCCAGAATCCTTTGCATTTGCCATCCCACCACTTTGCCCCAACCTAGCCAAAAAGGAGGTTTGGGTAAAGGACCATTGTCCATCACTGTGGATCCAAGCCAGACCTCTTCAAGAGAAAGCAAACTAGTGGCTCTTTCAAGGCTAATGGAACTTTCTTTGAAAAAAGGCATTGACTACAGCCCAAAATCCAATTTCCATTTTCTTCCTGGCAGCTTTAACTACCCACAATATGAAAAAAAAAGAAGATGAGCTTATTAATAGATTTGTTTTATAAAGTATTTAAGGTTTTGGTTGGTTAGTTGATTGTGTTTTGTGTAATTGTGTGCTTTAATAACACTGCCTTATGCTGGCAGGCAAGATCAAGTGTCTTTCACTTGATTATACTATACAGGGAATAAGACTTTATTTTTAACTCAAGTCACAGAAGGATATGATTACAGTAAATGTGTTTTGCTTTCAGTTTAAAAAAATATATATATTTTTTTTACCCATGGGTGGGTGGTTGTGGGTGGGCGGATGGTAAGAAGAAGGCCAAGATTACTTGGATTTTATATTATGACTTGGTTACAATTTAAGGTCAAAGGGCAGTCAGAATTCATCTTGGGATCAACTAATTTGAAAGATGTATATAAAATCCTTCTTTTTCAGCTTCAGTTGTCTTTGGATGACATTTTTACATGTAAGCTTTCTTCCTATTATTTAAATTAGGGAGAAACCCATTTCAGAGATGATTTGGGAAGGGGATCCTAAAGAAAGCCACCCCCTTCCCTTTTTATTTTTATTTTTTCAGAGAGGAGATCAATTTGGGATAATCTCTAGAGATCAATAGGGTAATGGTTGAGGATATTATTTTTATTTCATTGCCAATATAGCATTGCAGTTGTGATTATTATTTAGTCCTCTTACTATGAACAGTTTAGTCTTACTCTTGCTCTGACACCAGTGGGCATATTCTCCCATATTAAGCAAATATAATAGTCCTTCCAAAACTGTTAATTGAGGGCTCTGCCACCAAAACCCAGAGTAGCAGGGACAACAGTAGCTTTGCTGTAGTAAAAAGGAAGCTGTTCTTATGTAATGCTTTATCACCAATGGGCAACTTACCAACAATAGGCAATGCTTTTCTCATCAATGGGCAACTTTCCCTCCAAAATCAGGTTTCATCAGTGAATGAATCTGGCTTCCACACAGAAAACAGAAGCTGGCTGATTTATTTTTTTTTAATATTAATGCTGCCATAAGGCTAGAACTCCTTTATTTTGTCCACATTTTTTGGTACTGGGTAATCCCTGTGCCTCCTGCCTGAAAGTTAGGTTTTTTTTAAAAAAAAGATTCTGTGTAAGAGCTCCAACTTCAGTCTCTTGTTTCTGGCACATGACTGGACAGCCAAGAAGGGTTCTTGCAAAATATAACTGGGCAGAAGTAGAGGTCTGGCTGAAGAGGGTCAATTCCATAACACAGAAGACAAGTTGAAGCAAGTAAAGCAAATATTAGTTATTCTGCCTCTGTTTAGTTGTATCTGTCAACATTTCAATGCAGTATAACAACTAGTGTTAGTTGATCAACTTGATCAAACCAACTAGATAAACACTCCTGCAAAGACAGTGCAAAATGAGTCAAAGTGACTTAACAGCAATTGCTCCAAATATTCTGTGTAATGCATCTGCCCAAATCTTAAAAGTGGTGTAATGAACTCTTAACTTGACACTGGAGTGATCTCTGGAGAAGATGTGATTTTGTTGAGTGGTAACACTAGCTCAGTTCTGCTTAGCAAAGGAAAATCACTCCCGCTTCCCCCATGGGGAAGCATATTTCTTTACTATTATTCTTACTTGTAGTAGATACATGCATTCTATAATTTGTATGTGTATCCTTGCATTTCTAAAGAAGGGAGCATGAACCATAGGCCTCCACTAGGGGTCAGGAAGGGACAAGTGACAAAACATATGCCATGACATCACAATGCAAACCCATGACTTATGTACTTGCATCTGATACTAGGACCCAAGTACAAAATCCAAGAGGTTTCATTTTGGGGAGGGAGAGGGTCACTATAGCTTGGAGCAGTGTCTATGCATATATCCTCCTGAAATGTCTGTGTTTGTTTATGAGCATGTTGAAGTGGAACTGTATCTCAGTTGGGCCAATGATCATGGATGTAAGTCATGAGTGGAAATTACGGCTCTCTAGGCTTTACTGAATTACAACTTGTAGCATCCAAACCATTAACTGACTGGGGTTTATTTTATTGTATTTATTGTATTTATATAGCCACCCTTCTCACATAAAGTATTGTGTTCCCAGGGAATTGTATTTTAGCAACATCTCTAAGGCTACTTTTTCTCTACCCTTAGCACAGTTGAAGCAAGAACTTTTAACCTTTCCTATTGTCTTTCTTGTGCTGTTATATTAATACCTAGAATTTCAAGTCAGCCATCAGGAAATGTGGAAGGTTTGTCATAGCTCAACTAGGAAATAAGAATGAGATATTTGGAATAAACCTTTTTATTAACTATTTACAGAGGACCATTGCAGGCTATATGCATAACTCCCAGGGACTGACCTTTGTACTTTCAAATTATGGGACACATTTATTTATATTGCCAAGCTAAGATGCTACTAAATTAATATAAAGTTGTAAAATAGACTTTTTCTTTAAGAAATTGTGCCTGTCTCCCTTTTGTCTTTTCCTTGATCTAGACAATACAGCATCTATACTCACCAGACGAAATGGCTTTCGGAGGCAAGAACAGTCGGTTTATTATTTGCCAATATTCATTGTAGACAGTGGCTCACCTTCACTGAGTAGCACCAATACACTCACGATTCGAGTCTGTGATTGTGATGCAGATGGCATTGCCCAAACGTGTAATGCAGAGGCCTACATCTTGCCAGCAGGACTTAGTACTGGAGCACTCATAGCAATCCTGGCTTGCGTTCTAACACTGCTAGGTATGTCTCTGTGGTTTGTTCATCGGAGGGAACAATTCTCCTTCAGAATACATGGAATAATGTTATTTTCATTTCCTAATTGTTATTGCAAGAAGTATAGGGACTAGAAATAGAGTTGTCAAAATCATCTAATATAAAGATAGTGATCAGGTCCAGTCTTGCTTAACATCTGTAGATGTGGTTACATCTGATATCTTCAGGTATTTATAACATTTAATTCCTGTAATGTCTGTTGTTGTTGTTGTTGTTATTATTATTATTATTATTATTATTATTATTATTATTTTGGATTATTACTCAGGATGACTAATAGTTAAAACAAGAAAATAATAAGATGCATAAATTACAAAAATATATAATAATAAGTCTTGGCTTCATTAAAAATTAGGCAGTGGTGCTATTTAAATTGATGGAACAGTGTTGCAACAGTTTTCAGGATGGTGATGATGATGATGATGATGATGATATCTGATGACCTTGGGTGGAAGTTCTATAATGGGAGCAAACATTTTTTAAGATAACCTGAAGCCAGTTGGATATTTAAAAGTCAGACCCAACAATGTGAACTGAGTTTGAAAGAAGACAGAATTCTGTATTAGGACAGACTCAGATTGATCAGTTAAGATTAATTTTACACAGCCTATAACATGTCCTTATGCATTCTTATTTTGTCTGGTACAAGAAGGTAAAAGATATTAAAATCTATGATTGTTACAAAACCATTACGTTTGATTACAGATTGGTTTATCTGGGACCAATGTGAATGTACATATTTTAGACTCAAAATTTGGGTTCCATTCTTTAAAAAAAAAGACAAATCAGGTACAACCAACAATAATACATTAGCAAAATGATAGAAAAACAATACATCAAGGAAACACTAAGACTGGCTATGTTCTCTGATGCGTAGATAGTGAGCACTGAAATGTAGTAGTGTATGTTTGTTCAATTATCGTCTGGTGTTTTATTTAATTTGTAATTTTGGCTTTGCTTAGGCCTGTTTGCCTCTGGGCCAAGTGATTGTCCAAAGGTAACCCAAGCTTCACATTTCACTGGAGTACATTTTTTCATCATCTCTGTAGGAAATCATCTATATAGTAAACTTTGAACTGAACATTCCCACAGTCTTATCGCACTGTATGATTGATCAGACTCAAAACTGCCAATTCCCATTTATGTGATCTATTTCTATATTACTCCCCATGTCAAAAGACATTACACAATTCTGCTTGCCCAGAATGATTTCTTAAACAAAACAGCTATAGAATATATGGAATGGATGAAATTTCACTTACAGATATATGGGTATATTTAAGAATACATTCTTTTTTTTAAGCATAGCAGTTCAGGTAAGCTGGGAAAAAAACTGATGAGAAAACATTCCCATTATTATTTTGATATGCCTGTTTTTTTATTGAGATTTCTGCTTTTTTCTGGTTGTCAAAAATTGCCCATGTAGTATAATACAAAGCTGTGCTAAGAAAATGACATGCATTCACTGCTAGGCTCTTTCAGGCTTCAGCTGGTAACTGAACCAGAACCAATTAGATAAGCCCACAGGAAAATCCAAGAACTGAGTATAAGTAATATTTATTGAAGAAAGTAGAAAGACAATATCAAAAGAATTTGCTATTAATCATAGACTAGCCTTATTTATAAATTCAAGGATCAAACCTTTTTACATTTAATTTTTATCTCCACCTTACTTAATGGAGAACATGCTGGGGCTCATTTGTTTCTATTTGTCCTTTCTTTTTACAGTAATAAGGTTTGCTTTTATCTGGTTTCTCACTGACTGTGTAGAATTAACTCTCAACAGGTTTTGTGCCAAACTCAGATCTCATTATAACTCTTGCGTTTGTTTAGTTAGCCTTTTCAGAATTGAGGCTCTTTTTACCTGAATGTTCTAGCTTTCAGCTCTGGTTTCCTATAGCTCAGGTTCTTTAAGAACAAACAGTTTCCACCAAAAATATGAGGTACAAGAGTTAAAATGACAGTACTTTACTGAGAGTGTAATTATTGTGAAAAGTAATGATAAAAGTAAAGACTGAGATCTCCAGATGGTCTTTTATCTTATTAAAGCTCAAAAACACATTTCATATTTGATATATTAAATCTATAAGGTACAGATACACAAATGGCACGAAAGCAAATTTGAAGGCAGATTCAACCTTGCTGAGCTGAAAACTTCAAGTTATATTGGATAGAATATAAATTATTAGATGTAGAATATAGATGAAATGCATATCTCCAAACAATTCCAACATCTTTCAAAGGATTCTTGCTTATATTACTGCTCTGCAAGTTGTCTTAAACAATTGAGGAGAAGTACTTTGCAAATACCAATTCTTGTTACTTTAAAAGCATGACAAACAGTGATATCATTTAGTTTTTACTCTAGCTTAAATGCAGGAACTCAAAGCAGACTAGGATACTAGCATAGAGAAGTTTATTTATTTAATTTAATTACTTAATCTTTTATTCAATTTACCTGCAGCTTGACATGCAACTCAGTGTTGCATACACAATTAAAAACAACAAATAAAACCTAATAAAAATAATATTATGTAAAACAGATAGTGCTGTATATAATTCGGACAATCAGGAACAATCAAAAAAGGTTCATAAAACCTCCTGACCATGCACCAAAAGCCAGATCTTCAAAGCCTTTCAGAAGGTAGGCAGTTGAGGTCATCCTGTCTTGTAGGGAATGCTGTTCTATAGGACAAGTGCAGAGATAGAGAAAGCACCTCTGCTGGGCACCACCAGATGACACTGCTTAAGACATGACTTGGAGCATGCCAACCCTGTCAGATCTTACTGGATGGGCAAAGATAATCAGGAACAGGTAGTCTTGAAATAACCAGGCTCTGTGCCATGAAGAGCCCATTATAGAAGACAACCAGCACCTTGAATTGCATCCGGAGGTCCACTAGAAACCAGTGTTGATCATGAACTAGTGGTGATGCATGGGCATATTGAGGTGTACCCATGACTACTTGTGCCACTGCATTATATCTCTTCACCATGCAGTGTAATCATACTGCACAGTCTATTACTTTCCTTAATTTTAGGCATTATGGCAGTTGAAGTCCTGCATAGTTGAAGGACACCAGGTTGGGAAAGCTGCTGTAAACTCATATTGCACAGTGCATCACTGTACTTGAAAGTCTTTAGGCATAAGTCAATATGAAATCTGATTTTAATTCAGCATCAGCTTGGAGCCAAATAAAACATAAGTAAATTTCTAAACTAGTTTTGTGATTTGCAAAAGCATATGAAAAGTGTTATGATCTGTGTCATTTCATTTATATTGTACATAACTTTTAAAAGAGAAATGAAGAAAATCTTTAATGCCTCTGATAAGTATGTGGCAATTATATGTTTTCAGTTAATATCACAGAAATGTAATAATAATTGTTTTTATAATACCTGCCTAATATAATTGTAACTATATTTTTGTGCCTACCAACAACTCTCTTTTCCCCCTTAGAAATTCATACCTTCATCTGAAACCCTAAGTTTCATTGTATTTAAACATGGTGCGGTCTTGTTAACTGCTTTCCAGATCTGATGCATCACTATCTCACATAGGATTACTGATACGTAGAGGGGCATGTTATTAAGTTCTTTCTCAGACCAGGAATGAGTAAATTTTAGTGGCCATGGACTGAACATAATGCTTTGTAGGAATAAAGGTCATTGTGCATGGGGCAGTGTTGTAAGGAGCAGGACCAAGTTTTTTCCCTAGTTTTGGGATTGTGCTATAGTTTTCATAAGTTTGCTAACAACACCTCATTAGATTTTTGTTTTTATAAGGCAATGTGGTGGCTTTTTGCAGTTCTGCATGAACTTTATAGGTTGCTTGTATTTACTCTAGATGATATCCTAACAGCCATTCTGGTTCCAGTAAAGTGTTTATTTGTATAATTTTTATATAGAATTTTTATATAGAATCATTTATATACAGCATTGCCTTTTAGCTTTTGAAGTGGCTCTCAAAGCAGTTTAGGAGAATAAAATAATAGTCGGGTAATAAAATGTCTGCAATGGAACAACCAAGCTCAGTGAGCACCAAGAACTCCCCAGTTCAACCCTGAACTACAGATATTCTCTTCTATTGGCATAAAGTGATATTTCAGTAATAAATAAATGCATACATAAATACATTAATCTAAAATAAGCCAATCATTCACATCCACAGAGAAGTCCCAATCAATAAAAGCTTTGTTACAATGATTAAAAAATGATTAAAAGAAACTGTACAAGTTAAACTAAAAACTAATCAGTAGACATGAAGAAATGGTTTTCTGTAGCTAGCAAGTCAAAACTATTTTGTGAAAAGGTATAGAGAACAGAAAAGCTCTGTGTTACAGTAGCAGAAATATGTCTTCCACGCTTGCAACACTAAAAATGCAAACTTGGCATATGAATATTAATCCAGTATGATATTAACATGTATGTTAATCATATATGAAGCAGCATCCTCAATAACTAATGCAGTTAGACTTCAGTAATATCTCTCAGTCCTTCAAGCCTAGCATGTTTCAGTGAGTTGGGCTAGAATTCTTATCAATCAGCCAATATTGCTTGAGATGTTGAGAACTGTAGATCAAGAAATCTCAGGAAAACCAGGTTAGAATGCCTACCATATAGAATTTAAGCTTGAGTTTCTTAAGCCTTAAGTGAATGTGTTAGCTACTGCATTTTTAAAGCCTTATGATGTAAAACAACAACATAGTGTGTAAAGTAGGTTGTGATGTGAACAAAATTTAATGTCCATTGAAGAATAACTGTCTTCGTGAAAAATGGAGGAGGAGGCCTTTTTCCTGACAAGGATCAGCAACAAGTACCCAGCCCTCCACATCATATTGGTCTCTGTATATGATCATGGCTTGGAAAAAGCAACTTAAAACTTATATTGCATAGCTGTCCTTATGCCCTTGTATTTATCTGAACAAAGATGGAAGATCAGGGATAATGCTTCCCCCTGTCATCTTGGTATATGGATTACCTTTCAAACAAGCCATTGTGCCCTTAAGTTCAGGTAAATAAAAGCTGGAGACACACTAGGTGATAACATATATTTATGTGTAATATAGTTTATCCTTTGGATTCTTTCTTCCTCTCCCTCTGTTATTTTTCTTTTGGTGGAGGGAGGTCTCACATCATTTCTGAGTTAGCACAAAACAATCTTTGGAGTATTTGTTCTGAAGCCTAAAAGCATTTGGGACGGGTAAAAGTAATGATCAATCCTGTCTGTTAGCTTAATTGGTTGTTTAGCCTAATACTAATAAGAATCCTATAGTATTATAAAAACTAACACATTTATTATCATACCAGCTGGATGTACACATTCCACTAGCAAAAATATAGATGTGAGAAAGGACAATTAATGTAATTGTTAGCCTTTGAAGCAGGGTTCCTCAACCTCAGCAACCTTTAAGATGGGTGGACTTCAATTCCCCCTCCCATGCCTGGCTGGGGAATTCTGGAAGTTGAAGTCCACCCATCTTAAAGTTGCTGAGGTTGAGGAACCCTGCTTTAAAGTACCACAAGGCTCTTTATTGTCTTCACTGCTAAAAACTAAAATAGCTGTGTCTTATTTTAAAACAAGTGGTTGTTGATACTGTTTTCTTTTTCAAACATGTCACCATTGTTAATTTTAAAACTCTGCTCTAAAATAGCTCCCGTTCAAATCCAGCAATTAGTGTGTTGGAAACAGAATCAACTAGTTTTTCAGACATTGCCATGGCTCTTGCATGGCTGCTAATACAGCATTTATTCAGGTAGAGGTTAAAAATTATTGTTCAAGAGCAGTTGAAGTGATTAGAAATTAATATTCTCTTAAAGCCATTTATATGCTAAATTGTTTAACATTTCAAAGGATTTGGGAGGGGTTGGCTTCAAGCAATCATGGGCTGTGCAAGGCAAAACTGCATAAAACATTCATTTTTATCTTGCTTTTTATTGTACCTCCCGGCAGATAAATCTACTATGTTTCATATATTTTGCACTTATTAGCAGGTATTTAACTCCACAGATAAAGTCTGCTGAATGTGTCACAGTGTGAAAATGCATTTTCACTGGTGTAATGAACAGATCAACTGCTTGCTACATGGCTGTAGTTAGTACCTTAGAATAGTCAAAAGTAATTTTAAAAGAAAAGAGAAAAACCTAGCGGCATCCATTTGGGGGCTGAATTTGAAATATATTATAAATATATTATTTTCCATCTTTTATTTCATAAAATCTAAGGCCTAGTAGAAATCGTTCTAATTTAAATAACTTACCGGTCCTTACCCAGTGAAATAATCCAGGATGATACAGTTATTCCATGCATTTGTTCTCCACAATGCAAATTTTCAATTTCCAACTCATATGGAAAATATATGCTAGTTACCTTCCACATTTCATTTCATGTTTCTTTTCTTTCTGTACAGCCATCTACATGTTCTTTTATGGAAAAACAATATTTAGAATAGTAAACAGTACAGAGGTTAAGATAAATTTTTCATTTAATTGCATCTACATTAAGAGCCTTCCCATCTACCAATAGTGAACTTAATTTTTTACACCTTCACAATGATACTGCAAAAGTAGCAGAGGTCATTATTAAAAAGGACTAGGAGAAGAATCCTGCAAAAGACCCTAGCAGGGACCAGTCATGGTGATTGGGCATGGAATAGGGTATCCCCTTCAAGTTGATTATAGACGGAAGATATTTTCTGTAATTTGTACTACTTTAATTGTTAATAAGCACTACATGAAAACAGCCACTGTTGCTTCATCACTGTTTATGACAAAATGGCTATTCCATTCCTATTGTGATGACGTTTAGATTTTAAGTTCTATTTAAGAACCACTACAATTTAGATTATCATGAATTTCCTTTAAATATGAACAGGGTTTAGGAATGTTTAATTAATGGAAATATATAATGTAGGGTTTTGTTTTTTATTTTGCTAAAATTACATAACTAGATCTTTAGTGAAAGTCACCCTTAAAGATAGATGTGTATATAATATAAAACTTGAATAGTATAATTAAATGATGCTTTTGATAATTCTTGAATAATATCAGTTGCAAATGTTTAAAAATGCATAATACAGATTGAATACTTAAGTCTTCTAGGTCATTCTGTGAATTTGTCTTCTCTCTAAAGCCACCAAAAATTTCCTTAAATATTAGAAATGTCAAAAACCATTGCTACCTAGTACAATGAACTGATCTGGTCTGATAAACACCAATACCTTTGTGAGTTCTTATTGCAAATAATTCACAGGTACATGATAGGTATTTTGCACATTAAAGCAAAGTGCTTTCTGTTAGAACAGTGCTTTTAATGCATGAACCACAACTTATGCTAGCTATTATTTAACAACTCTGAATTTTTCAATCAAGGATCAGATACTTTATCAATTAGCCTCTACTCATATACTCCAACAATGGAGTCACTTGCCAAACTCCTGACAGTTAAAGTGCACATAGAGTGTTTATGAATGTGCTTTTATCACTCGGGCAATTAAGAGTTCAGAAAAAGGTCTCTATATTTAATGGCTGAGAGGTTGTAATTTTCTGCTTGAACCTGCTTTAAAATGTATGTTTTAGCAATCCGTACCAAATAAGAAATACATATGATGGCATTAAATCTGTACCAAATAAGAAATACATATGATGGCATTAAATCAGAATGAACATAGTAATAGATTCTTTAATGTCTAAAAGCCTTTAAAAGCCACTTTAGAAACTGCTAACTAATTTTCACAATACCTTATTGTGTAACCATTGTAAACTTGTTTATCCTGCATAATTTATGAATAGTTTTACTCTGAACTGGGAATATAATGAGTTGGGGATTCTCTTAATTCAACTTTGCTTAAAGCATTACTTCTTCCATT